>CAJHQP010001533.1:0-111783 GCA_905132765.1 Moricandia arvensis
TTCCCACTGATTATGGGGAGTCGCCGTGAGACGTTATCTGGCGAGATTGATAATCTTAAAAAGGTTTATGACGAGTACGGAGAATTCCGTGAGGGTCGTGGGGCGATGGGTGGCTTATTCCTTACCAAGGCTGACAACTACTCGTTTGAGACTGAGTTTGCGAAGCAATCTGACCGTTGTGACCGGTAAGACGAAGGTTTACTCGACCTCTCAGATTGAGGGAAGGATACAGGAGTAGTGGGAGTTGGATCCTGTGTCTCCCGACACGGTCGAGGCCGAGGTCGGCGCTCCCGACGAGACAGAGGAGGTGGACCAGCTGAATGTTTTGCTGAACATTGAAGACTATGCGGTGAGAGTTTCGACGTCCGGGAAAATCTACTACGATTGATCGTAGTCTCTTTATCAGGAGTGTTATCATCTTTGTAAGATATTTCTTTTTAGTAATGAGCCGAGTGCGGCTGTTTGTTATGCTTTTCGGGACTAGCCGTATGTGGCTTCGAATCCCTTACCGCTTCGGCGGTTTTTATGTGAAAACGCTTTTATGATGATTGTTTTTTTAAGAGTTTTCGAGTTTTAAGTAGGAAGATCTTGAGTTGTCATCTCATTTTCCTCCCACTTTTGTAGATCATCTTGTTTGTTGCCCGAAGTGTTTTGAGGTTTCCTCGGAACTTTCGTGAGCGTTTAGATGCGGATGAAGTGACATACTGTTAGGATCTCATATCTTTCGATACTTCATGCCTTGAGACGTTAGAGACCAGTGTGCTAGGTTTAGGAAAAGACCTAGGTTTACTCTCAGTTAAAGCTGTGCGATGAATAACCGGCTTTTGTTTTGTCAGTTGCGATTTTAACATGACTTCGTCCCGCTTTAAAGTCCGCGATGTGTTCTCGGCTTACGTGACTTGTATGGTAGGAGTCGAGCATCTCTTCGAGGAAAATTCTAGAGTCTCTCGAAAGTGCTGACCAAAATTTTGGGTTTCTTTTATAGCGCACTCTTTTATCCTAGTCGGATGTGAGAGGATCTATCCTTTGGATGGATCTAAGTGCGTTCGTTTAAGATGGCTAGAGTGCTCGGCGGGGCCAATCGATGAGCGTATGTAATATGTTTCTTCAGAACATTGGGCGACGTCTCGCTTATGTTCTCTCAAGGAAACGTGTTTTTGCGTTTAGCAAAAGTTCGAGACTTACAGTCTCGTTTTTTCGTTGCGGCCTGTGGGATGCACTGACCGTGTGGGAGGCTAAGTCGTCGAGACGAAGCTCCTTTTGGTTAGACGAGTTTTCGCGGAGTTAATCTGTCTACAAGTTTTTTGAAAATCTTTTCGATTTCTTTCGCTGTTCGGATTGGTTCAAAGATTACATTCTCCTCTTGCGTATAGATCGTTTTTCGAAAATGTAATAAGATATTTCCCTCGATAAGAGAGGTTGCTGTTATCAAGCTTTTAAAGATATCCTTTTATTGCCGAAAATATTTCGAGAAATACAAGTTAAATGTTTTCGACAGCGGGAATATACGAGTATTCGTATATGTACCCACCGCCCTTTTTAGAGAGGGGGATAGCTGAAGTTATCTTTCGACAAGCTGCCTACGTAACTCTTTCGAGGATCAAGCCATCTCGTAGTTCTGTTTGTTGCGCGAGTGTGTTTACTCGGCGGTTGTGTTTGTGTCGACCGCATTAGTCGCAGGGTCGACGAATTCTTCCTCCGGAGCTGTCTTCTCTGGTGGGGACGAAGTGCTGGGCGCTAGAACGGGCTGTTCTTCGGCCGTTACTGCTGTTGCTTCGGGATTGTCTTTTCCGGGGTGGTTGTGGTCGGCGGCTGATCCAGTTTCGGACGCTTAGCTTTCACCATTGAGGTGGTAGTGATCTGTCGCAGTTTGTGTTCTGCTAAGAAGCAACGCCTCGACTACTTCTGACATCCCCAGATGGTGGCGGTTCCGTAGTTTGTCGGGTACTTGGTCCCTATATGGTAAGTGAACACGACGGCTTTTATGGAGTTCAACCAGGGCGTTCCCATGATGACGTTGTAGATGGCTGGGCAGTCGACGACCGCCAAGTCCACGACTTTGATGACTTCTTTTGCTGCGACAGGGAGTTTTATTGACCCGAGCGTCATCGATGTTGTGCCGGGGAAACCAGTCAGTGGTTTGGCAATGGGACGACTACTCCGAGCTCGATGTTCATCCTCTTCAGAGTATCACAGAAGATGAGATTGACCATGCTTCCTGTGTCGACTAGGACACTCGCGACTTCGAGTTCTCCTATGACCAGGCCGATCACGAGTGGATCACAGTGAGGTTGATCAATTGCACTGGCTTCTTTTTTGTCGAATGATATGGTTTCAAGTGGAGGTTCACCAGGCACCGAAGAGACCGGCGTATTGGCACTTGCCTCGGCCTTACGTTGGTATGCCATTATAGCCAAGACCGAGCCACTGCAGTATTGGGATCCGCCGATGATCATGTCTCCTTCCGCGTTTCTTTCCCGATTGGTTTCCTTGAGAAGGGTTTTCGTTTGGGGGTTCTTGTCATTTTTCGAAGGTTGGTCTGAGTCACAGACGAGATCCTTCAGTGTCAAGATTTCGGAGAGTTCTCCGGCGATCAGTTTCGCGGCCAATCTTGCGCCTAGGACTTTACATTCCACAGTGGAATATCCTCAGACTTGGTGGAATTTGCAGAAAGAGTTTTCGTCATAGTTCAGATTTCGGGTCCAAGTTTTTCCCGTCGTCCATCCCTGCTCCTGTCCGAAGTTGATAGAATAGTTGTGAGCTCCATGGGTCTCCTCCTCCCCGCATTGGACATTTTTGTCGTTGCGAGTGCTCTTCTTCTTAGACCTCGGATCCGACCCTGAATGTTTTGACGAGGTTTTTGCCGTCTTCTGCTTCTGAGACAAAACCGTCGTCTCCTCTTCAATGATGATGTAGTCCGTCTACGAAGAGGCGGCATTCACCGGCGTCCCTTTTGCTCTCTCTGAATCTGGCTCTTCCCATTGCGACCTGGAAGGCCTGTAGATAGACCTTTGGATCAATGGTGTCGTCGTAAGTCTCCACTTTGATCTTGCCCGGGTCCGATACCCTAGTTTCGGTGATGTGGGTCGTGAAAGGCATTTTGCGAGATTTTTCCAGAAGTAGGTCGATCTCAGGTGCAGCACTGGTAGCATGGTGGATCTGAGATTTCACCGCTTTGATTTCCGCTACCGTTTTCATCAGGTGATCGCATAGATCACGAATCTCCAAATCTTTGCTCGCAGGTTTTCGGCTCTGGCGGCGCCTGCTTCCCGAGTCGCGAGTTTGCTCCTCGGCCAATTCTTCCTGCTTCTCCCAGAAAGCTGCTTCTTCTTTCTCGGTCATTAGAGAGCCGGACTGCGACTTGTGGCAAGCTGCTCGGCTTCTCGTACGCCGCGGATGCACGTCCACATCCTTGTCTGTAGGGTCAGACTGGCTGCTGGAGTCTAAGTTTACTCTTTCAACTTCTCCATCCTCCTTATCCTCTGCAACAGGGGGAGATCTCACAGAGCTTTCTGCGTCGGCGCTGGAGTCACAGTATCGAGGTCTTGCCCAGATGCTTTCTCCGGCAGGTTAGCCGATTGATCCAAGGGAGTTGCGAAATCAAGTCTCCTCCGCGGATGCGAGTTACACCGCGAGGAAGAAAGGCCCTCGTCCTCGCTGTTATGGTTTCAACCTGTTTAACGAGGGAGCTAATGACCTTGTCTTGTTCTGCAGACTTCTTTTCAAAAGTCGAGAACATCTTCTTGACCTCCTCGAACGCCGCGGTGTTTGTGTTGGTGTTGACCGTGGAAACGTTCGCTACTGGAGTGCTTTCAACATTGTCGCCGGCAGAGGTGCCGTCATGAGTTTGCTGTTTGTTTAAGTCGTCGTTCGTCATGTCTGATCGAGCGTTTGATGGCTGAGAGTGAGATTGATCCGTGAACCCCCCCCCTCCTTCTAGCGCCAAACTGGAGGAACAAAAATTAAAACTTGTCGATTTCCGTATAATAAGGAAAGTTAGGAAAACCCTAATTTCCCAGAGATCCCGGATTTCTGCTAAACTAAAAACGTCAAGAAACCAGACAAAGAGAACAAACGAAAATAGCGATGAATGTAAATAAAAAAGGAAGAGCAGTAGGAATCTTATTCTGAATCAGTGTTTGAGCGTTACAACGAGGTATGAGCCTTGGCTACGAGAGCTGTCGGCGAGATCCCTAGTTCTAACAACCTAAGACCGCTTAAACCTAGTTGAGTCGCAGCTCGAGTAACAAAAACGGAAAATTGCCAAAAACACGTTTGCTGTGAGAGCTCTGGGTAAAATTTCTGGTCCCTCTGCACCTTCGACCCTGGATCTCTTATATACTCCTTAGAGTAGGTTTTGCCTTGCCGATTCTGCCCTTGGTCGAATTTATCTTCTTGTGGAAATCTTCCACTAGAATTGCAGAAGGTGTACTTGAAGATGTGCCCATTCACATTAATGATTGTCTTATATCTTTAGACTTCGTAGTGCTAAGATATGAGCAAGAACCCAAAAATCCTCTAATTTTAGGAAGACCATTCCTAGCTACAGCTGGAGTGATCATTTGTTGACATGAAGAAATAAATGACAATGAGAAGTTATGGAGAAGAGATTAGCACATGGTTTGAAGAGAAGAAGTGAAGATTGTCCGTACAACTCACTAATGGTAGCCTAACTTAAATTACAAGTCAAGGGAGGTAACCTACATGCCAAACAGTTGCCTTAGAGGCCAATGGGACGTTTGGAGCTTGATTGACCAGGTGCAGGAGTTTAAATGGATTTAATTATGGAGATCACATGTTCTGCTTAAGATCTGAATCTGTCCAGGAGCTGTCACTATCTCTTGGCCAAGTGTTAGCCTCTTGTATATTATTTTACTCTTGTGCTTGTTTTTTATGTAAGGCAAGTTGCCTATATATTGTAAACATTCAAAATGAATTAATCCAAGGAAAAATATTTCCTCTTACTCTCTCTCATTTTGAAATCTCTCTCATGTTTTTCATGTTCTTACATAAAAATATCTCTGGTTCTCTAAAAATCACATTGTATCAGAGCATTTATGCTCTTGAGACCTATTCTCACTACTCTATTATACTTATTCCACAAATCTCATCTTTACTCTGATATTGTTTGAAAGTTTTCCTTTACCCACTCGGTAATAGCTGTTTCTGAGTTGTTCTTGAGCTGTTCTTTAGTTCTTGAAGAAAAAAAATGTCAGAAATGGTGGTGATTCCAGTTACTATCAAAGGAGCTAACTATCTTCTGTGGTCAAGACTTGTCAAGACTGCTCTAGGAAATAGAGGGCTTTGGGAACATGTTCCCGGAGGCGAAATCCCAAAGAAAACTTTCCTAGGAGAGGATGGAGAAGAAGTTGTACTTGCTGATGATGGAAAATGAGGACAGGAGGATCTCATGGTGTTGTCCATCATTCAGAACAGCCTTGAAACTTTAATATTGGAAGTTTACTCCTTCTGTGAAACTTCCAAAGAGTTGTGGGATACCCTTCAAGGAAGTCTACAGAGAAAGACAAAAGCCAGATGTAGTCTTTAGCCTTTTACTGACCCTAAGACCTTCATACAGCCAGGTGATAAAGCATGTCCTGAGGGAAGGCAAACTCCCAAGTCTGGAAGGTGTGTGTGCTCCCATACAGAGAGAACAAGCCAACCACACATTATTGGAAAAGGAAAGATAGCCTGCTCATCTTACAAAGAAGTCGCCAGGTGTAGAGGTGTCTCCTGAGTATAAGAAGATCAAGAAACAACACAAAATTAGGAACCTGAAGCCAAGGAAGATGGAGATCAAGCTGGCCAGGAACTTGCTCAAGAAGATTTAGCATCAAACAATTGAAGGGAATGCCATGTATTCAGCTTTCATTAGTGACATTAATGAAAAGTAACATGGAAAAGTGAAGCTGGTGTGCCCAGTATTAATGGACCAGTGACCAAGAGCGACCTAAACTCCTTCATCAAAGCTGCGAAGGGCCTTATCTAACCAAAAATGGCTGGTACACACTCTCTTGGCTCTAAACCTATTGTTATAGATTTAGGAGCTAGCCATAACATGATTAGTCATATGAGTTTGATTAGTGATGTCAAGCCTGCCCTAGGGAATGTACTTATAGCAAATGGAGATAAGGTTAAGATAGAAGGGATATGGGGTCTTAGGCTGTTTGATAGAGAATCATTTGCCTTATATATGCCTCAGTTTACATTTATCTTGCTGTCAATAAGGAAGGCTGCTGTCGACTTGAGTTATCAAGTTGTTTTAAGACCTGATGAGGTTGAGTTTCAAGATTTCAAGACAGGGTGGTTGATTGGAAGAGGACACAGCCAGGATGAACTTTATCACCTCCAAAAACAGAGCCTTCTATCTGCTAGAGCTCTAAATCTGATTCTTCCTGATGTGGTGTTTGAGAATGATGTATGTGAAAGGTGTATACTTGGGAAGCATTGCAGAACAGTTTTTCCAAGGTCTAGCACCATATATGAGAAGTGTTTGACCTTGTTCACTCTGACGTGGGGACTGCTCCTTGTCCATCCAGAGAAAATCACAAATACTTTGTGACCTTCATTCATGAGAAGTGTAAGAACACTTGGGTGACATTGATTCTATCTTGCATAGAGTTCTGGAAGCCTTCAAGAATTTTCAGACCCGTGTCTCCAATCATTTTAATGCCAAAATCGAGATCCTTAGGTCTTATAATGGTGGAGAGTACACGAGCCAAGTGACACGCGTGTATTTTATTGTTTTAGGAGGGTATAAATATCAAAAACAATTAACTGTCAAAATAACCCTAATCTTAACACATTAATAATACTCCTGCCAAGAGTGATCAGGTGTATTACTTAGGGATCGAATCCACATAGAGAAATGACACACAATAGATTTCTTTTTTCTTAAAGACTAAGCTAGGTGAATATGTATACTAGTGGTGTATAATCAATTAAGGAAATATTCCTTATCAGAAGTATGGATGCAATATTGAAATATGCTATTAATACAAATATGGAAATATGCAAATATGCTATTAAACTAACTAGATGTAAATGTAAATATGCTAGATCTAGGGTTTTGAGCTTAATGGGTTATATGGAATAGGAAGCACGAAAATGTAAATATTCTAGAACTAAAATATAAACTATTTTGACTCTTTTATATTACTCTTGTATGCGAGTAAAAGGAAAGACCCATCGATCGACGGCTAAGGCCATATGTCGATCGACGGTGAAATCAGAAAGAAGTGTGAGCGAGATTTGATAAGTCCACCAGACTTATTAGACCAGCTCTCACATGCGCCTATCAGCCTAGTTCAATGGAGTCTATTCTGGCACATAACCTACTCTCTTAATCGTCCATGTCCTACTTTCAAGATCCTAGCTAGCTACTCTAGAATGCAACAATGAAGCACAACTCAATTGATGGATATTAACTTAACCTAGCAATCCTACTTTTCGGCTAATTCATGATTGCTGTCAGTCAACCCTAAATCTAGTTGATGACTAGTAAAACATAGTTAAAGAAAGGATAATAGTCTAAATATAATGCATAGATAAAATATTGGGGTTCCAATACAAATCTCCCTAAGGAGTTATGAATCTTCTCCCCTAAAAACTCTAAAACTATAAACTAAAACTCCTCGTGCACTCTAGCCTTTGTTGGCACACATGCCCCCCTTGGCACACTGACACACAGGCCCCCAGGCACACTATGCATGTACACCAATACATAAGCATAAATATAAAAACCCTAAAGCTTAGGTTAAACTCGTCAAGGGTATTTTTGTCATTTGTCTCTAACTTGGGCTTTGAATCGGTTGTCTGCGATTTGGACTTCGATCGATGGCAAGTGTGCAGCATCAATCGACCTATATATTTTAACATCGGTGGACTCCAAAGTTTTGTCGTCGATTGACGACAGTCTTGTACTTCAACTCCTCAAATGGTCAGCTACAAATTCTTCCCCTCTAAATGCTCTAAAAGCTCTAAGTATCTCCATATATCTCTAAAACGTCCCTGGACCTATAAATACTCCAGAACATATCCTAGACACACATAATAGACCCTAAATATAGCCTATAACATGGTTTAAAACTTGTAATAAATTGGCTATATCAACTCCCCCAAACATACCCTTTTGCTTGTCCTCAAGCAAACCAAACCTGTTAAAGAGGTTTTGCAAAGCGGAGAGTCACATAATGTCTAAGTATAACTGTCACCCTACTTTGTTGCAAACACATCCTGTCAAGTCAATCACAGAGAAAATTTATATACCCTATTCTAGTATAGCAACCAAATCCATTCTACCAACAATTTAGAAAATACTAGTTTGACTCACCCCTCTACTGATTTCAATTCTTCGCATAAAATAAAACTGTAGGCTTTACCTTGGGAGTATCGATCAAAAGACACATGGAATCTTACCTCTGCAAGTATCTGAATAACCAGGCACAAAGTCTTTTCTGTACTTTCTTCCCCCTTTTCTCTCGAATATTTTTAGATCTCAAACTTAATGGACAATGATGCTGATACAGTCCATCTTGCCATCTTATTTTTGATTTTTGATTTTCTTCTTTTCTTTTCTTTTCTTTTCTTTTTTTTTTTTGCTTTTTAGGGAAAGTTGTAGGTGAATAGTGGGGTCATCGGTAATGTACCTACCCCTCACTTCAAACAATCTGTGATTGTTTCTTCGAATTAGAATAGTGGGGTCATAGGTAATGTACCTACCCCTATGCATCTCGGGAAGTCATCTCAATCTTTTTAGCTTTTAGGTAGCTTCTAAAGAGAAGAGAGAAGGGTATCAAAGTTGCAATGACTTGTACATACACACTTGCAGAAGGAATCCGATCTAGTGCATGCCAAGCCCCAAAGCAAAAAATAATGTCAGGATTAGTATTGGAAATCAGCTTCGGTTCCTTCAAAATTTCTAGGCAAGTGTGATATAGTGGCAGGATGATCCACTTTCGTATCTCTAGTAATCTCTGCAAACAACCTTCTAAGAATGGTGCTAAAGTGTGGTTAGTAAATAATAAATCTTGATAATAGTCCCCTTCTTGACTCAATAAAACTTTTATTTTTGAAAAACTTATATAATAGTAAATAAGAATTAAAACAAATCAAATAGCATTAGCAAACCTCCTCAGACTTAAGTTACACCGTCCCCAGTGTAATCCGTCCCAAATTGGATAGAAAAAATCAAATCATAAGTAAATAGTGTAAGTAGAAAACTCGATACCAGACTCTGTAAAAAAGTGTCGATCAATGGTATGCGTGAGGGGTCGATCGATGGTCACGAACCATTGTAGACTGATGGTGCCTCTATCGTGTCGATCTATGGTGGAATCAAACAGTCTACAAAACAAAGTAAAACTCGAAATAAATAATAGTATAAGTAAAAACAAAATAAGAAATTACTAAACAGTAGGTTGCCTCCCATTCAGCGCTTGGTTATAGTCTTAAGCTCGACGTTGTGAACTCTCTGACTAGTATGGAGGTGGATCAACACTTGGAAAACAACTGTGTACATATTCTTTGCTTTTCTTGAACCATGTATCCAATAAAGCTCCTCATTGCCTCATCTCCTATGGTTTTCTCATTCCTTATAACCTCTTTAGCAACCTCCATTGAATGACTTCTCCTTTGTAGGCACTCAATATTGCGCTGTAGCATTCTAATTCTGGCAGTTGTAGTCTCTGATATATCCTCTAATTGCTGAGAAATATCTTCCATCATCAGGCTCTGAGAAAAATCAATCTCACTGAACTTATCTTCCAAACTGTCTCTAAACATATCCAAATCTTGCTTTATCTCATCCATGCTTGTGGTCAGACCAGTTAGGCAATTGTCTATAGGATAGTAGACATCATCCAGCCTCTTGTAGAAATCATCCATTGAAATCACTTGAGCTTTGTAGATCTCATGCACAGTATAAGCAATCTCTGCTCTGTTGTATGTACTTTGATTCTTCATAGACATCGCGATCTTTGCTGCATGTCCTGGTAAACATATGTAGCTTTGCTCAAACATATTAGCTCTCTATATAACTGCTTTGATGTCTTCAGATTGCACATTCACTACTCTTCAGTCCGTAGCTCTTGCATTACCATTCTCATCTATATTGATGCCATACTCATATATCCTTTCCCAATGGAAAAGTGTTTTTTCCCTTAGCATCAAAAGCTCTCGTACCATTCTCGAAATGCTAGTCGATCGATGGTGGGTGGATGTTGTCAATCAAATGTGAACTTCTTGAATCATAGGAATTGGAAGGAAGAAGTTTTTGTACCTCTGGAAAGGTTATGTCGATCGATGCACGATGGATGCTGTCGATCGATCTATGATGCTTGGAAGTGTATGGAACTATACGGATCGTATCATTCTTCTCAATATCAATTGCTGCAATCAGATGTGCGTCGATCGATGGCTGCTGTTGTTGTCCAAATAAGCTACCCGATCCATTAGCCATAATCAGGGCATCTGCTACATCCTCCTTAGATATATGTAGGATTTTCCCATAAATAGCCCGTGCACGTCCCTCTGGGTCTCTGAAAATTCCGAACTCAACTGGTATAAGATGACCAATATTTGTATCATCTGCTCTAAGTTAGTGTTTTGGTTCTGGTCCAATGTTCTTTGATGGCCATGAGTACCCGGCGATCGATGCTCGACTATCTACTATCGCGTTCATCACCAAGCCAGAGTCTTCTGATGCTTGGCTGCGATATTCAATCAGCTCTTCATTTCTGTAATCAGCATTGTATTCTTCGTAAACTTCACCGAATCCTCGGTATGTTGGACGTGTGTCTATTGATGGAGTATGGTGGCCGTCGATCGATGCTTGATAACCAGATTGTTGCCTCAAAAGGTTTCCAGCTCCATTAGCCATGGCAAGTATATCCACTACATCTTCTCTCGTGACATTTAGTGATCTGCCATCAATAGCTCTTACGTAACCGTCTGGATCTCTCATGATTCTGAACTCATCTGGTTGTAGATAACCATATTGTTTCTTGCGCTCTGCAGCTGAATTTAGTTTGGACTCTGCTGCTAAATCAGTATCGATCGATGGATAAAGGTACCGTCAATCGATGTCGATTTCCCAAGTTTATGGGAAATATGAAAAACAGCAGCCTCCTCCATAGAAACACCAGCCAACTCGGAATGAGAAAAACTTTATGGGGTTTGATAGATTTTATCGTTGCCCTTTCTGTTTACCGACAGAAAATTGTGAGCTTGTTTTGGTGCACCGCCTGTGGAGAAAAGTCGCGACTAGGTTTTCGATTTTCTCAAGTAAGTCGGCATTTACATAGGCGTTGGCAATGGGAGCAGTCACTGCTGGAGTTGTTTTACCAGAATTGTTGCGAGCTGTGGTATTGTCTTTCATATTTCCAGACATTGTTTTGATCAGGCGTTTTGTGGCCATGAGTTAGAGTAATCCGACACCCCCTCCTTCTAGAGCCAAACTGTGGGAACCGAAATTCGCATTGTCGATTTCTGTTGAATTATAACGTAAGGTAAACCCTTGTTTTCAAAAGGTCCCAGATATTTGCTAAACCACACGCCAATTAGTCAGAATACGAAGTAAAGATCGAAAAATAAAGTAAGAATCGAAAATAGACCAAATAGAGATCTTATTCTGAATTTGTGTATAAGCGTTTACAACAGGATATGAGCCTTGGCTATGAGAGCTGTCGGCGAGATCCCTAGTTCTAACAACCTAAGACTGCAAAATCCTAGTTGATTCGCAGCTCGAGTAACGAAAACGGAAAATTGACTAAATGCTCTAAGTGCTATACTATGTTTTCTCTGAGTGGAGATTTTCGTGTGTCCTTGCATCCCCATCCTCGAAATCCATATATACTCCTCTAGAGGCGGTTTTCTCTTTCCTTTTCCGCCCTTGGTCGAACTTACCGCTTCACGGAAATATTCGTTTTTTCCTTCGATCTTAAAGATTATTTTCAGAAACTTAACATTTTACCTCCGATCTTGAAATTTATATTCCGAACTTAACATTTATCCCTTCCTGCAAAATAAAAGGTAAACCATCACGAATTTTGGGCTTGACTTCAGGTTAAATTGTGAGTGGGCCTGCGGCCGAGTTTTAGACCGCATTGGGCCGTTTTCTGACTTAGGCGTTTCTACGATTTTACCGAAGTAGCATTGCTGAAACGGCGTCGTCCGAGAGTTAGAATCTTTCGTATGGGATGTACGACTTTAGGTGTTTAGTTAACCGTTACAGTCTCATACGATTTATCCGATCCTTTCTCGAGAAAAAGAGTTCTTTCGGTAAAGTTCCAATGTCAATCGCGATAGAGACAGAACAAAGATAAGTTCAATCAAGTATCGAGAGAGGAAGTTAACGGGACGAGGTGAAAATGTATTGATTGATCCGTCTTGCCGAACGACCGACTTGGATTGCTCGTGTCACCCAACTTGCCCGTATGGCGAGTTGGGCTTGTCCAACTCGCCATACGGGCGAGTTGGTTGTTCCATGCCGTCCAACTCGCTCGTATGGCGAGTTGGTTGGCCCATGTGGATTGATTTTACCATTTGACAAGACTGGACGTCTTGAGAGGAATTTAACGGGACGAGTTGGTCGGCCCATGTGGATTAATTTGCTCATTCGACAAGCTGGACGTCTTGCTCGGCCATCTTTCTCCGTCCGGGGAGTTAGATGATCGAGTCTTCTATAACTATTGTCGTTCGGGGATGTTTTCCCCTTTTTCGAGGCATTATCTCTTTCTTGCACAAAGAGCGTACTCTCCTGGTATGTTTCGGACATTGCTTCGTCGTAACTGATTTTGACCACGACAGTTAGCCCCCCAGCTCGTTAGAACTGTGATGTTCTTGCGAGCGTTTTTAAGCTATTGGATGAATTAGGCGGAATCCGACGTCCGAAGCCTGGAGGTGAAGTAGTGAATCCTTTCTTCTATAAGTATTTGGAGTGGTTTCAGATTCCTCACATTTTCACAAACTCTTTTAAGAATCAAAATATTTTCTCTTCTTTTTCATTCCTTTAAAAAAAAATTATGTCTTCAAGAAGACAGTTTTCCTCAAAGTCTCGTGAAGACCGTTCTGTCCCCGATGGTTCCAGCTCGCAATGCAATGATTCTGTAACAAAAATGGAATTCTCGGCTCACTCGGTCGACCCTGAAGAAGCCGAGGCGTATTAGGCGGCTAGGGGAGACGTGAAACCCCCCAGACCTGGTATGAGGGCCTGCCTCGGTTTCAAGCCAATCCTATAGATGGTTGTCCAAGAAAAACCTGTCCGAATGGGCTTGATACCATCTGGAACCACTGTCGAGTTCCCAAAATTGTTTGAATTTCGGTCTTCCAGAGGCTGGAGAGGTTGCTGAGTCCCCGCCCGATGGTTATTTTACGTGTTACGAGGTGTAATTGACGCAATGTCATTTGTGGTTTCCTATTCCCTGAGGCCATAGCACGACTTCTCGATCGTTCCAAAATATCGATTAGTTAAGTAAACCCGTGCGGTCCTTCCGTATATTGTCGGCCGTCATATCGATTGGGGCTTGATTTCGTATAAAATGGTGAGTGGGCTTTTAGCAGCGTTTTAGAACTTCTCGGGCCATTTTTTGACTTAAACGTTTTATGATTTATGAAAAGAGCGTTCCCGAAACGACGTCAATTCCGAAAAAAGTTCGAATTTCTCATATAGTGGAGACAGACTTTAGGTTTTTGGTTAACCGCTGCCGTTTTATACAATTAATTCGAACCTCATACCAGAAAAACAAGTTCTTGCGGTTTTTAAATCGTAAAGTTCCAACGGTAACTCCGATCGAGATGAAACAAGAGCGAAGTTCAATCCGATCTCAAAGGAGGAAGCCATGAGGACGAGATGAAAATGGAGTGGTTGATCCAACTTGCCAAGCGGGCGAGTTGGATTGCTTGTTTGGTACAACTTGCCGAACGGGCGAGGTGGAGGATCGTTGGATCCAACTCGCTGAACGGACGAGTTGGACGGATTTTTTGATCCAATTCGCCGAACAGGTGAGTTGGACGGCTTGATCAATCTAACTCAACCGTTCGGTGAGTTAGACGGCTTGTTATGTCCAACTCACTGAACGGGCGAGTTGGACGGCTTGATTGGTCCAACTGACCTGTTCGCCGAGTTTGACGGCTCGTTCGGTTCAACACGCCTGTTTGGCGAGTTGGATTGGTCCAACTCGCTGAACGGACGAGTTATATTATCGAGCCTTATAGTCGTTTTGTTGTCTCGATCCTCAGGATCCGTTTATCAGTGGCCTAGAGTAACCTTTCTTGAGAACTTATCATATGAATCGTTTTAGGATTCATACGAAACTCGATTTTGGTTTTCCCGCTCTCAAAAATTATCTCTTTCTTTTTAAAGAGAAACATTTTTTGGGAAGTTTCAGTTCTTGATTTTGCTGTAACCGATTTTGACCCCAACACTAAAGCCATCTGGTACTGCAAATCAATACCTATGAAGAAGGTGCTAAATAGCTGCACCTCGTTGAAACCGTGACGTGGGCAGTCTCTATGGTAGTGTTGCGCTCACCCAAGCTAAGGTTCCCTTGTTACATAAAGGACCGATGACCAAAGGTGGTACAAGCGTTACACAAGACGGGTTCACCCAAGCTGTCCAAGAGATCATGGATCAAGACTTCTCCGGACAAGTCAAGAATCAAGATCATTTTGGTCAAAACAAGATTGAACACCAATCCTGATCGATCCATTTCTTAGCATTCGACCAAGGCCACACCGGACTTACCATACTTGTCATTCATGCCATTCCATCAAGCGGGTCCGGTTCTTCCAATCAGTTTGAGGTTCAATCCATCTAAACTGAATCCGACCAGGTGAGATTTCCTAATCATTTCTAATTGGTTTATTGTTTTCGATTTGTGACTTCTTTCCTTATTTGAACTTTTGGCAAACTTAAGGGCATTTGTTGGCCCATTTTCGAGTCAGGATAATCAGGCCATTGTTTAGCCTTTTATTGCTTTAAATTCCAAGTAGAATCTATTTTGCTTCAATACCCCAAAAAGGGCACCCCTCATTGGACGACTATATAAGTCCCATATATGAGGAATTGTTATTCACCTTTTTGCTTATTAATATATGAGTCAGTTTTCCCCCCAAACCCTAAGTATTTCAGTTCGTCTGAAGCTAACATGCGATCAGCCTACCCAACTTATCAAAGATCCAATCCTAATTCTTTGTGGTGTCCATCGTTCTATCATTCATCCACCAATCGATCTTGAGAGTGATACATATCAAACAAGACTGATCCCACTCCTATCCATCTTCCATCCACTGATCCTTGTTGAGAGTGATACACATCCAACAACAAGATCCCGTCTCCCTTGATTTCTTTTTTTCTTATTCATTTTGCATCCACATATCAATCTATCGATCACCCTATCATTATTATCCATCCATTTAATCATTATTTTGTTCATCATATTTGTTTCTGTTTGCAACTAAATCCATAAAGAAAGCTTTAAAAATTCATATATCTTTGCTTCAGGTTAGAAATCGGATCAAGGTTCATATCATCCCTTCGCCCATTCCAGCCCGTACCGGATCCGGAACCTCTATCGATCCATCTGGTTTGATCCGATCCTGGTATCAGAGACGAACATGCCTCATCCTGTCATCTTTATTTTTTTCCATTGCAAAATAAAATAAAAATATGCCTTAGATCTTAGGTGTGGGAAGGAAGAAACTCGAATCTTGTTAGTTGCCATTTTGGTGTTATAGTTTACATTTTATGAATTTGATTCCTCATTACTTTTACTTATTTTTTTGATTGTCCTAATTTTTTTTATTTTTAAAAACAATCTTTTTTCCTTTCCTTGCAAGCAAAGAAAAAAAAAGATATTTACATTAGTGCTAGTTTCCTTTCTTGGTCGAGAAGCCCTAGGTCTCCGACCCTTTTTCTTTACCATGAGTTTTCTCTTGACGTTTTGCAGGAAGAACCATGGGAGATTTAGGTCAAGACCAAGCGGCGATCAATTCTAAGCTTCTGGCCAACCAAGCACAATTCATGGCGATATTCAACCACATCACCGAGCAACTAGCTCGACTGGGGCAGAGAAACCAACCTAACTGTCTGGGACCCCTTGGGAGGACCCAAGCCAATCGGTCGTACCCTGAGTCGGATTAAGATAGCACCAAGGCTGATACCCAAAACCCAGGAGGGTGCTGGCCCGAACTGAGCTGCTGGAGGTGCCAGGCAAAGAATGGTGAGACCATGCTGATAGAGGCAAAAACAGGAGGAGATATCGAGAGCAAGAGGAGGAAGAGCCCTGGAAAGGAGGAAATGACCTCAAGCTCACCCCACCCACCTTTGCTGGAAAGATTGATCTGGTTGCCTACTTCGCGTGGGAGAAGCACATGGTTATATCTTTAATTACTACAATTATTCTGAGGCCAAGAAGGTGGCCTTAGATGCTGCTCAGTTGACTGACAATGCACTATCCTGGTGGGATATGGATGTTGTCAAGTCCGGACCAGTGTGGAGAGCCCATAACTGGAAAGAAATGCAAACTAAGCTTCGTGCTAGGTATATCCCTTCTTTTTATCAAAGAGATGTATTAGGACATGTTCGTAGATAGACACAGAGAACCAGGTCCATAGAGGAGTACTTTGAGGAGTTCGAGTCTCTTAGGAACAAACAGGATGTTGATGAGCCTGAGGAGACAATGATGGCTCAGTTCATAGAAGGATTACATGACCGTATTGCTCGTAAGGTCTAGAGGCAGTTGTATGAAGACTTCGATGATTTGTTGCACTTAGCCATTCAAGCCGAGCAACACATCAAGAGAAAGAATGCGTCTACTGCTAGCAATAAGCCTGTGTGGTCTCAACCTGCCCAAAGAAGTGTAGACAAGGGCAAATCCATTAAGGTGGAAAATAGGTTTAAGAAGAACCAACCCGAGACAACTAAGCCCAACCAACCCAACCAAGGTAAATCTAAGCTCAAATTAAGAGAACCCATGACATAACTTGATTAAAGTGTCAGGGAAATGGTCATTACTCCAAGGATTGCCCAAACAAGAGGGTGATGATACATAAAGCCGATGGAGTGTATGAATTACAAGATGACAGATGTGGAGGCCCTTGTTTCTGACGAGGATGTCACTGATTATCCCGAGTATTATTAGTTACTAGTGACTAATGACATCAGTGCACTCTTTGACCCAGAGACGATCAAAACAGAGAACATCTTTCATATAAGATGTAGCATTGGACCCAAGGTATGAAGTTTAATCATTGATGGTGGTTCTTGTACTAACGCAGCTAGCAAGTATCTTGTTGATAATCTAGGGTTGGAAAAGACAATTCAAACACGACCATGCCAACTTAAGTGGCTTAATGATGAGACCGAGATCAAGATAGCCGAGCAAGTTGTTGTTTATTTCAGTATTGGTAAGTACCAAGACCAAGTCAAGTGCAATGTTGTGCCCATGCAAGCCGGCCATCTACCCTTGGGTAGGGCATGGTAATTCAACAAAGACACTATCCACCATGGGCGAACTAACATCTATAGTTTTAGTCATAACAATAAGAAGCATAACCTGGCCCATTTGAGTCCACAAGAGGTGCACGGCATGCAAAAAGGCCATGGAACGAACCAACAAGGTAAGTAAGACTAAACTTTATCTATGTTCTGGTCAAGTTCTTAAAACCTTACACCATGAGACTCAGGTGCTACTAATGATCTTCAAGGAAGGCTGTTTTGCAGGGTTCGAGGTTCAAGAACTACCTGCTCAAGTTAAAGACCTCATGCACAGGTACCAACATGTGTATGTAGATGAGATACCAGCCGCCCTACCACCCATCCCATTTATAGAACATCAGCTTGACCTTGTACCCGGAGCACCACTTCCAAACCGAGCAGCCTACCTAGTCAACCCAGAGGATGCTAAAGAATTTGAGAGGCAAGTTCAAGACCTCATGATCAATGGTTACATCTGAGAGAGCCTTAGCCCATGTTTTGTTCTCGTCTTACTAGTGCCTAAGAATGATGGTACATGGTGTATGTGTGTGGACTGCCGAGCCATCAACAACATAACCATCAAGTACATGTATCCAATACCCAGGTTAGATGATATGTTGGATGAGTTGAGTGGGTCTACTCTGTTTTACATGATTGATCTCAGGAGTAGATACGACCAAGTACATATGATGAAAGGTGACGAGTGGAAACCGCCTTCAAGACCAAATAAGGTTTGTAAGAGTGGCTGGTGGTGCCATTTGGTCTCACCAATGCTTCCAGCACCTTCATGAAACTCATGAACCAGGTGCTAAGGCCCTACATCAGTAAGTTTGTAGTTGTCTATTTTGATGATACACTGATATATAGTCAATGCATAACTGACCATGTTGATCACTTAGAAAAAGTCTTAAAACTCTCAAACAAGAAGGCATTTATGCTAACTTGAAGAAATGCATATCGTGCACTGATCAATTGGTATTCTTAGGTTTTTTTGTGAGCTCACAATGACTGAAAGTCGATGAAGAGAATATCAAGGCGATCCAAGAATGGCCCACACCGACCACCATCGGGCATGTCTGAAGTTTATATGGATTAGCCAGCTTCTATCGACGGTTTGTCAACGACTTCAGTACCATTGCTGCCCCAATGACATCCGTGATCAAGAAGAACATATCCTTTATTTGGGGTACGGCTCAAGAAGAGTCCTTTAACAAGCTTAAGCATAGCTGGACTCATGCACCGGTTCTTACCTTACCTAACTTTGATAAGACCATTGAGATTGAATGTGATGCTACAGGTACAAGTATTGGTGTTGTGCTTACTCAAGGAGGCCGACCAGTAGCCTTCTTCAGTGCGAAATTGATTGGAGCTGCCCTCAATTATCTAACCTATGACAAAGATCTTTATGCTCTCGTAAGATCTCTTGAAACTTGCCAACATTATCTTTTGTCCAAAGAGTTTGTTATTCATATAGATCATGAGACTCTTAAACATTTGAGAGGTCAAACCACGCTAAGTAGAGGCATGCTAGGTGGTTGGAGTTTGTAGAAACCTTCCCATACGTGATCAAATACAAGAAAGGATAAAGGATAAGACAATGTGGTGGCCGATCGATATAGCCTATTTATTATCAGTTTTAGGCCATGTTATAGGCTTTATTTAAGGTCTATTATGCGTGTCTAGGCTATGGTTTAGAGTGTTTACATGTCCAGGGAAATTTTGGAGAAATATAGAGATACTTGGAGCTTTTGGAGCAATTAGAGGGGAAGAATCCGTAGCTGTCAATTTAAGGAGTCGAAGTATAAGACTCGTGTTGATCAACGACACAACCTTAGCGTCAACTGATGTTTAAAGACCAAGTTCGATCGATGTTGCACACTTTCCATCGATCCGCGTCCAATTCACAGACAGCCGATTCAAAGTCCAAGTTACAAGACAAATGACAAAAGTACCCTGGACGAGTTTTGACCTATGTTTTACGGTTTTTATATATATACTTATGTATTACCTATGAGAAGAGTGTGCAATACACTGCAAAGGAAAGGTGTGCACAAGGAGTTTTAGTTTATAGTTTTAGGGTTAATAGGGGAGAAGATTCATAACTCCTTACGGAGATTTGTATTGGAACCCCAATATTTTATCTATGCATTATATTCAGAATATTGTTCTTACTTTAATTATATACGAGTAGTCATCAACTAGATTTAGGGTTGAATGACAGCAATCGTGGATTAGCCCAAAAGTGGGATTGATAGGTTAAGTTAATATCCATCAATTGAGATGTGCTTAATGCTTGCATTCTATAGTAGCTAAATAGGATCTCGATCGTAGGACATGGACAACTACAAGAGTAGGTTCAGTGCCAGAATATACTCCATTGAATGCTGCTAGGAGCATGCGAGAGCTGGTCTAATAAGTATGGTGGACTTATCAAATCTCGTGCACACTTCCTTCTGATTTCACTGTCGATCGACATCAGGCCTTAGCCGTCGATCTATGGTATTTCCTTTTGCTAGCATACGAGAGTTGGAGTTAAAGGGTTAAAATAGTTAACATTTGAGTTGTAGAATATTTACATTTTTATGCTTCCTATTCCTTATAATCCATTAAGCTCGAGACCCTAGATATAACATATTTTTACATCTAGTTAGTTTATTAGCATATTTTCCATATTTTCATATTTCCATATTTACATCATTATCATATTTTCATATTGCATCGCTATTTCTACTACGGAATATTTCCTTAATTGAATGTTTTCCACTAATATATATATTCACCTAGCTTAATAATAATATATATATTCCCTAAATACTACACATGATATCTATTGGCAAGAGTATTATTTGTGTGTTAAGACTACGGTTAATTTGACAGTGACTTGTTTAGGATATTCATACCCTGCTAGAACAATAAAACACACACCACGTCAAATTTGGCGCTGTTGCCGGGGGAGCATTGATCACCATTAGATTTAATTTCTAGGACTTAGTCTAGGTTATTACTTTTCAAGTTACTAATTTTTTTTCTTTTTCTTTGTTTTTCAGGTGCATGCGAAGACATACGAGAAGCAATAAAGGACAAGAACTGCTATTCTCTGACCCCGACATACTCGAACATACGATCCGCAAAGAAAGACGACAAGCATTGATCGACAACACCTACACCGCGTTGAGCGACACTTCTTTACGGACAGCATCAACCGGCATTAGAACTCGAGCATCGACCGACATTGATCACATAGCACCGATCGACATCACCGTAGCCGCTTCAATCAACAGCAGCTGACGAGTTCAGATGGTTGCGACTTTGTTATTAACTACGGATGAGAATGGAAACCTACATGACCTCGACGGTCATCTGGGTCATGCAGCAGGTCAAAAGATAGTCGATCAAGGGGCCATAATCCCTGATACAGAAGCAGAAGCAGGCGCAGCAGCAGCTCAATCAGAAGCTAATGCCCAAGCTGCTTAGAGAACACTGGCTGACTACAACCATCCAAACCAGTTCTACGCCAACAGATCCGCCATTCGTCCTCCAGCCTTTCAGAGGAAAGATTTTGAAATCAAGCCCGCCTTCTTCGGACTTGTAGGACAGACACCTTACCATGGGTTACTACATGAGCACCCTGTGGATCATTTGGAGCGATTTGATGATCTAATGACTCCTATCAAAGCCAATGGAGTCCCCGAAGACTATCTCTTTTGTAAACTTTTCAAGTACTCATTTACTGGAGAAGTTTCATTTTGGCTTAAGCAGTTACCACCAGGATCTCTGACAACCTGAGCTGACATCAAGAACGCCTTCCTTCGTAATTTCTTTTATGACTCAAAAGCAGAAGATCTGAGGAGCAAGATTACTACTTTTTCATAAGACCCTTAAGAATCTCTCAGAAACTCCTGTATCAGATTCAAATCATACCAAAGAGATTGTCCCCATCATGGGTTCAACGAAGTGCAACTTCTCAGAACTTTCTTTAGATTTATTGGATTATAATATCAGATGGCTTTGGAAACATCTTGTGAGGGAAATTTCAGCCCTATGAATCCTGAAGAAGCTACAAGGTTGATTGAGAATCTGGCATCCAGCAGCAGCACCAAGAATACATACTTTGAAAGGAGGAAGTCGACTCCAGCTATGAGCAAGGATCAGATTGAAGAAGTCAAGGAAAAATTGGATAGCGTTCAGAAACTCTTCAAAGCAAGTCATTTTAGCAGAAATGGAAGCAATAGAACCTGTAGATGATGAGATTGAAGAGGATGTGAACTACATTGATGGGAATGGTTTCCATAGACATAGGAATCCAGGTTTCAACAGGAATTCCTATGGGAATGGTCAAAGGAGCAAATTTAATCAGGGACCACATCGAAAACCCTTCAACAACAACATAACCTATGGATCTTCCTACTACCAGAATCGTCCTCCATAAGCTTCAGAAAGCAAGCTGGAAGCAATGGTTGACAGAGTTTTAGAAGGACATCAGAAGATGAATGTGGAATTCAATGGAAAGATAGATGGGCTGTCCCTCAACCTCAACACCAAGTTCGAAAATCTCAACAACCATGTGAAGAAGCTGGAGAATCAGGTGTTGCAAACAAATGAAACCATTAGGAGGCATGAGAGCTTGATCAAGGAAAAATAGAGGCTAGACATAAGCATCACGTCAATGCATTGATTGATGATTATTTTTGGCAGAAAGTTAAGAGGGAAGAGCTCCAAGAAGGAGATTTTCGTGTGGAAAGTTCTATGTCATTCGACAGTTCCCATTGGTGTTGATCAACACTAAGCGATGGGCATCGATCGATGCCAACTCCAGCCGTATCATTGGCTTCGTGTGAATCTACCAACATCGAAAGACGCCGTCAAGAGACAATCGACCGACAGAAGTGATAGAAGCATCAATTGACAATGTCACATGAGTATCGAATGACATATGAGAAAGCCGGTTCGGCTGCCAAGCATCAATGCGAATTTGACTGTGGTCCAACCGTGACGGTTTCAGAATAAATACTGACACATCTGAAGTTATGGACCTTGATAGAGAAGATGAAGGACACTCCAATAGGAAGCAAAAGATCCCCAAACATCAACGCAAAGAAGCCAATGAAAAAGAGATGGATAGCTTTGTCAAAAGAGTTGCCAAAATTACTTTAGATACTCCTTTTGATGTACCTTATTATACTCACAGGTTGTGGATGTTTATCAGGGAAACAAGGGAGACAGATGCTGATATAGAGATCATGTTCAATTACCTTAGAGAGAAGATGAAACAGATGACTTGTTTGAAGAAGAAAATTGATCCTAGTAAAATTTGTGGTTCCATGCTTCATCAAGGGCTACGAATACCCCAATTCCCTCGTTGATACTGGAATCATCAGTGAGCATTATGCCAAAAACTATGGCAGAGGAGCTGAAACTGAACGTGGAACCCTCCAATGATTCTTTCACATTTGTAGAATGCTCAAAAGTGAACTATGGAGGGATGGTATAAGATGTTCCAGTGCTGATCAACAACACCCTAGTCCAAGTAGAATTCCACGTGATGGACATCATGATAGATTGGAACTCTTCACAACTGCTTGGGAGAGGATTCATGACTACCGTGGGAGCCATCTGCGACATGAAAGTAAACAGGATGTATCTATCTCTAATTGATCAAAATATTTTTTATGAACCTGTCAAGAATAAGAGCATGATTGAATTGTGTAATGATGCAGAACTTGTGGCCACATGTTTCTTCGATTATGAGTTCAATGAAGAATCAGACGATGGAGCATCAATCGATACCCATCCTAGAAAATTGATCGACACGTTTGAAGTTTAGCAATTGGTCAACACCCACCCATCGTCATCGATCGACAACGATACTCCAGAACTGATCAACACGCAGATGGTGGTTACAACCCAGCCTACCTCGAGTATGAAGAATATTATAGAGAAGAAGAGATGATCGACTACTGTGGTATCGCTATGGAAGAGGCTGTTGTTTTTATTATTTCCCATCAACTCGGGAATCGACATCGATCGACGGTAACCCTATGCCGTCGATCGAATCTGGTTTAGAAGCAGAGTACAAACTCAATTCAGCTGCAGAGCGCGAGAGGGAATATGGTTATCTACAACCAGATGAGTTCAGAATCATGAAAGATCCAGACGCTCACGCAAAAGCTATCGATGGCAGATTACTAAATGTCACAAGAAAGGATGTAGCAGATATACTTGCCATGGCTAATGGAGCTGACAACCTTTTCAGGCAACAATCTGACTATTAGGCATCGATCGACGGTCACCATACACCATCGGTGAAGCATACAAAGAATGCCATGAAGATTACAGAAAGGAAGAGCTGATTGAATATCACGGCCTAGCATCAGAAGATGGGTGATGAGCGCAAGGGTGGATAATAAAGTATCGATCATTGGCTATTCCTGGCCATCGAACGACATCAGACAAGAACAAGAACGCGAACTTGCAGCAGAAGATACAGATATTGGTAATCTTGGACCGGGTGTGAGAAACCGAACCAGAAGGCATATATAAGGGGATCTAAAGAAAAAAGGTGCAGGGATCCGAAGATTTAGACCGAGAGAAGCTCTATTAGTTTAAAAGAAATTAGAACTTAGGTGGCTAGAAGGATCGAGTTATACTCAGACGTTTCTCCATCCTTGTTCAACGATTCTGATATCCTTAGACTATACAACTCATTGCACTTAGAAACCCTAAGCTTTATTTTTGACAAGTTCGTTTTTCTACGACTGGCACTCGATTACCAGACAAAATAGGTCCGACAGTTCGATCTCTTAGTCCACTCTTTTGATTGAACTACGTCAGACTTGATCCTCGAAAGGGGTAGGTAGGCAGCCTTTCTTAAGGCCAGTCCCAAATCCTTCAAACATTTTTCCTCTTTTTCGTCTATTGCTAAGCGAGTTGCAGCCACATAGGTTTCTCTCAACATAGGTGGTAGAGCTAGCAAACTGAGTCTCGTTTTACTGCTTGTGTTATACGAATCCATTTGTGATCCCATTTCCAGACAAGCTTCATGTACGCTTTTGTCTCTGGAGTCATCGTACACAAATTCGAACTAAAGATCTATTGTTTTCTAAATTCATTTTGTTATCATTTCATGATTTCCAAGTTTACTCGATTACTTGTCATTTGCTTTCGCAGAGAATCAGGGACCTCAAGGAAAGTTAGGGTTTCTTGACTTTCCTTAATTTACGGAAATTGACTGTGTGAATTTTGGTTCCCACAGTTTGGTGCTTAGAAGGAGGGGGGGGGCGTACGGATCACTCTAACTCATGGCCGCAAAATTCTTAATCGAAACAATGTCTGGAAATACAAAAGAAAATATCGCAGCTCGCAAGAACGCTGGAAAAACAACTCCAGCAATGACTGCTGCCATCGCTAACGCTGGTAAAACCACTCCAGCAGTGAATGCTCCCATCGCCAATACTTATGCAACACTGCAGTGCTTTCGAAAATGGGAAACCTATTCGCGACTTTTCACCACAAGCAGAGTACCGAAACAAGCTCACGATTGCTCTCATTAAACAGAAAGGGCAAGGATAAAACCTATCAAACCCTGTAAATTTCGTCTCATTACCGAGTGGGAAAAATCTTGGCGCATAAGGGTTCGACCAATAGACCTTTTTTGAAAAAAATTCGGAAAAATAAAACTTTCTCTCTCCAAAATGGCGGATAAACCCTAAATTACTCACGGAGAAAGGAAGCACATGAAATCGGGCGCACAACCCCCACTGATGTACTTCTTCCAAACAATTTCAAGAAACAAAGTTGATCTCTACTGAATAACTGGAAACCTAAAACGGCTGATGAAAACTAAACTAAGCAAAACGAGAAATCGTATCCCTCATTTCAAAAACGTTTTCTGAAACCTAAGATTTCATAAAAATTCAAGCTTCAATTCTACGCGACATATTCAGTGAATTCTAGATGAGTGTCACCTAAACTTACCTCGGAAAAACTACTCAAAATCCCCTCCGACCAATCCTACGGAAACGAGAAAATCTCCGATTAAGCCGACTCCCGATAATTAAGCTCATCATAGCCAAAGTATCAGAGATTAAAACGTGAGTTTCTGAAAACACGGCTCTCCTACAGCCAAACAAGAAAACACGCTTAAGAAACAGCTTTCGTAAAACTGAAATTATGACATTTTGCGGAATAACTTTCGTAAAATTAAAGCTCAACAATAATTTCCAAACAACTTTCGTAAAATCAAACTTGACAATATTTTATGTAACATCGTTCGAAAAGTGAAACCAGTTAGGATTTTATTATACAACTTTCATAGAAAAAATATGAAAAACGTTTACGAAACGACCGCACCAGCATACCGTCAAAACTCGAGTCGGACCATTGCAACTAGCCGAATGGGCGAGCTGGACCAAATGAGCCGTCCAAATTTTCAAACGGCGAGTTGGACCAAATGAGCTGTCCAACTCGCCAAACGGGCGAGTTGGACAAACCGATCCGTCTAACTCGCCGAACGGGCGAGTTGGACCGAACGAGCCATCCAACTCGCTCGTTTGGCGAGTTGGCCGAACGAGCCGTCCAATTCGCGCATCCGGCGAGTTGGACCAAACGAGACGTCCAACTCGCCCGTTTGGAAATTTGGACCAAACGATCCGTCCAACTCGTCCATTTGTAGATATGGACCAGTCATACTCGCCAAACGGGTGAGTTAGACCCAAAGAGCCTTCCAAATCACCTGAACCAGAAGTACTTTGGATAAACTTTGCATTCTCCTTTGAATTCTGATCGCAACGCTTTTCGTTTTACCTCAATCGGATTTTGCGTTGATATTTTACAGCTAAAACATGTTGGACGCACACCGTCCAACTCGCCCCGATGGTGAGTTAGATTTATTCCCTACAAATCACCTCATGGCGAGTTGGGAAATCCTGATGGGATTATCCTTTGTGTTCGCTTCGAATCTCGATCAAAACGCTTTTCATTTCATCTCAATCAGAGTCTCCATTGACATTTTATGTCAAAAACAAGTAAGACTCGCCTAAACTCTTTGGCTTGCTCTTACTCGACCTCTTGGGCGTCCTACTCAACCTCATGGGCATCCTAATCCCCCTCTTTGGCATCATACTCGCCCTTACCTCCATCTTTGCGTCCTCCTATGAATCTCAATCGAAATGTGTCTTGTTTCGTCTTGATTGGAGTTACCGTTGGAACTATAAGATAAAAATCGCAAAGACTTGTTCTCTCGTATGAATTCAGATTGATCTTATAAAACGGAAATGGTTAACTTAAAACCCAAGTCACCTCAACTATAAGATTAAATTGAACCTTCCTATTAAAATTTACTTCGTATCAAAGGTACTCTTTTGAAGAAATCGTAACGTTTAAGTCGAAAATTGGCACGAAAATGTCTGAAACAAAACTAAAAGCACACATATGAATTTAGGTTGAAATCAAGACCAAAGATACTATGACGGTCTATGTTTTATTTGCAGGAGAACATAAAAGCTAAATTCGAACAATAATTTTCAAGTTCCAAAGGATAAACACCAATATCGTAAAATATGGAGCGACAAACCAAAACCGCAGAAAAATTCAAGCCTAAACACGGCCAAGAAAAACTTCATTCCTAAGGGGCGTACAACAAAGAGAAGAGGAAGGGGAGATAAGCAAGAAAAAAGAAGAATAGGTTATCCCAACCATTCGAGAAAAATAAGGTATGGCCATCTCGGAACTTTTTGAAATCAGACTTGGAATTTTCGTAGGAAGGTACTGAGAATTAAAAACGCTTCGGAGATCGCCATAAAACTTTCGGGAACTTAGGATCTAAGAGAATAGTCTAGCAAACTAAGTCTTAGGCATTTTTCTGTCTCGATCTATTGTTCTAAAACTGCTCAGGCAGATCTTGCAATCCGATCTAAACTCTGGGAAAACCAAGAACCGATCACCACGCACACTCAGCTCGCTTCCTAAGGAAAGCAAGAACTAGAAACGCGAACGTCGTTTTAAAAATGACCTTTTCCTAGAAATTTTCCTTAAAACTGACATATTCCTAGTCGGCGCCCACCAAATCGCAATCCTAGCGTTGTCTTTAAACCGACCTTGATTGTCGATCATCCCAATCTTTGAAAGAAAAAACGTACACAACCCTTCAAAATATCGGTTAAGCCGTTTTCTTTCGTAAAAAAAGAGGGAGTAGGTAAGTATACTATACTCGTATACTCCCATACTTAAAAAACAAATTTGAATCGACATCAAGAAAACGCTTTCGACAAACCAAACTCTCGCAGCAATAGAGAGAAAATCATTTAGGCAATGCGATGCCTCATAAAACCAATCCTCCATTACTTTCTTAAAACTATAGCATTTTATACGGAAGAGCCTATGAGAAAACAATATCATTGTCATGAAAAGAGACTTCGCAAATCGGAAAAGAGAATGAGGAAAACACATTTCTCATTCGCAGATATCACAAGTTATCTGCGAGAGACATTCTCAGTTTACTTCTATGCCATTCACTTCTCGTAAAACTTACGCGAAACATTCTTTGTATAGCTACACCAAGTTATGCGAAGAAACTTTCGAAAATGAACCTAGCAAGTTTTAAGGAGAAGTGATTTGGACAATTTGCGTATAGCTTAAAACAAAGTCATATGACTCGTCTCTCAACAGAAAAAACTAAACTCTATCTCTTTACACTAGGATCTTACAGATCTCATTCTTTAGCCATGCGACTCGATGGATTTCGCCTCCACTCTCCCACGGTTCCATCCGAGCAGTCAATCATCTCGCACGGGTTCTTTATCTAGCCTCTTTGGTTTTGTCTTCATCATAAAAAAAACAAAACAATTTTCCTACAACTATAGGTAAACATTATACGAAACATTCATTGTGTAATTGGTACCTAAAATGTAAAATCGTTTTTTTAACACCATTGGCCATCTTAGCATGGAAAAATCTGATTTGGCCCATCAATCTTGACAAACGCTCTTTGGCCCTCGACCAGTTACGCCTTTCGATAAAAATCCAAACCGGAATTTGGCATCTTGTTTAGGAAAGTTCTAAGCTAACATCTCCTAATGTTAACACGAACATGCCCTGGTCTAGTCCGTGATCAGCAACGTCCTCGGTTATGCGGCTGAACACATCCATCAGACAGAGCCAAAATGTTTGAGCGACCACTGCTCCATCCAATCACTTAACGGTAAAATGACAATCCACGATTAATCTAAACGCAAGTGCAAATAATTATCGTATAACCCGGAATCAGAAATCACGCGATAAATTCTTGTTATTAAAACTTAGTTGTAACCACCAAACGGTTAACGACAAACTTAAACTTGTCGACAGCCGACCAAGTTCAATATGTTATGCAGATTACTCTGAACCCACAACGTTTTACAAGTAAAAAGCAGCATATGAGGAAAAATTCGTAACAAACCTCGTAGAGCTCGAAACATCCTTAACTATACATGAAATAAATCTCGGGCGGCCGACCTGCACAAAGTACAGTGAAAGAAGTCGCATATTCTCAGGGACAAATTTACGCGACCCAATGGACCTAATTCCTCAGTAACAAACCAAAACCTCTCTTTTCCGTAAGTTAAGACAAAAACCTTGCGATATTACACATCTTCAAGCCCGTAATGCGGGATACGAAAGAAAAACTCAACCTTCGACACAGTGAGACATCGCTAACGCTCGGACAACTGTTTTTCTTCAAAACTTTCCGAAATGGACTGCTCACCTTAAAAACAGTCCGCCAGCGACTATTAAACATACACACCTTCTTGAACACGTATTCTTCACGAAGGTTCAAAAAGATTATATCTACCAATTATTTTTTTGCTGATCACAACAAATCTTAACGTCCTAAACAGACTAAGCCATCTCATCGAGATAGCTCTCATACATCCGACACAAGGATAATAGCGCTATAACCGAAATTTTAGTCAGCACTTTCGGGAGACTTAAAAATTTTCACTAAAGAGATGCTTGATTCCTACCATACAAGTCGTAGAAGCCGATAACATATCACAGACTTTAAAGCGGGATGGAATCAGGTCAAAAACGATACGGGAAATGTAAGCCAAAATAGTCATCGCACCCCCTAAAACTGTGATTAGACCTAGGTATTGCCCTAATCCTAGCTCACTGGTCTCTAACATCTCTAGGCATGATATCGAAAGATACGAGATCCCAAAATATGTCTCTTCGTTTGTGTTCCAACATTCATGAAATTCCAAAAAGCAGAATTTTCAAACATTCTCATCTAAAACGAAAAGCGAATATAACGACCTACAAAGAGGTAGATTTGAGATGACAACTCATAATCTTCCCTCTACATTCACACGAATAGAAACATGCCCTTAAAACACGAAACACAATTCATTATAAAGTTGCAAAGCGGCTGGGATCCGAAGCCACACGCTGTCAGCCCGAAAACATAAATACGGCCACACTCGGCCAAAATAAACAGCCTATGAGGATAGTTTTGAGGCCGACAAAGGTCCAATATACAATGCCATAAGCAGCACACGCTCGTTAATCTCTACACGACACACATCTAAACATAAAAGGTCTCACTGGAAAAGAGGAAGTAAGAACCTTAACTCCAGGATGAACTACGAAAGGCTTGATCCCTTCTACAAGGGTACGTAGGCAGCCTTCACAAGGCGTAGCCCCAATCCTATTGCATTCCGCTCTTAGAGGAATGAGTATACCACTTTCAACAGACCTTTTCAACCATTGATTTCGCCAAACTTACCAAACGTGCCAAACCACTCGCTAGAACCTCACGATTCTAACGAGCTGGGGAGCTAACTGTTGGGGTTAAAATCGGTCACGACAGAATCAATGCAAACAGATCCCGAGAAATATTTCTTATCTAAACAAGAAGTATAAATCCATGACAAAATCTTCGTGTAATTTAAAAGAAAGAAGTTATAAGACAAGTTGTCGGATAGAATGGTCTGATCCAAACAAAAACTTTCGGGAAAAGAAACGACTGTTGTGGTCAACAACGGTTTTCTCGAAATCAATGTTATAATTGTGTTTCTGTAAAAAATCTTTCTCGACAAAATCTTGATAAAAGAACCTGAACAAAGAACTCAAGAGAAATGGATGCATGGAATACGCGACATCCAAATGCCAAGCGCGCGAGTTGGACCAAACATGGACCAGACCTTATGCCTTCCAATTGAACCTTGGCAGATCCACCCCTTGTTTTGTCTCGGTCGGAGTTTCTGTTGGGACTTTATGATAAAAATCACAAAGACTCATTTTCCCGAATGAATGGTTATCGTATAAACGACAACAGTTAAATTAACACCACAATTGTCTAAACTATACGAGAAATGTGAACTTCCTCATTAAACCGACGTCATATCTTTAAACGTTCTTTCAAAGAAATAGTGAAAACTTTTAAGTCAAACATGGCCCAAAGAGGCCTAGAGCCAGGCTAAAGACCCACTTATGATTTCATTTAAAATTGAGCCCATCATCGTTATGACGGTGTATATTTACTCACAGAAGAAGATAAATCTCATGGAATCGGAAGATAAATGTCAAGTTTCCAAGATAATGATAAAGATCAACATAAAAAAGAATATTTCCGCGAAACTATAAACTCAACCTAGGGGCAAAAAAAGCAAAGGGGAACCGACCAAGAAGGCATATATAAGGGGAGCTAAAGCAAAATGTGCAGGGATCCGAAGATTTAGACCGAGAGAAGCTCTGTTAGCTAATAAGAACTTAGAACTTAGGTGTCTTGAAGGACAGAGTTATACTCAAATGTTTCTTCATCTTTGTTCAAAGATTCTGATTTCCTTATACTCTACAACTCATTTCCCTTAGAAACCCAAAGCTTTAGTCTCGACAGGATCGGTTTCTAAGACTTACCAGACAAACTTGCTTCGGTAGTTTGATCTCTTGGTCCACTCTTTTAATTGAACTACGTCCGACTTAATCCTCTAAAAGGGAACGTACACAGCATTTCTTATGTTCCAGTCCCAAATCCTTCAAACCCTTTTCTTCTTTTTCATCTATTCTTAAGCGAGGTGCAGCCACATAGAATTCTCTTGACATAAGTGGTAGAGCTAGCAAACTTAGTCTCGTTTTACTGCTTGTGATATACGAATCCCTTTGTGATATAGTTTCCGGACATGCTTCATGTCTGCTTTTGTCTATGGAGCGCTCGTACGCAAATTCGAACTAAAGATCTATTGTTTTCTAAATTCGTTTAGTTATATTTTCATGTTTTCCAAGTTTACTCGATTACTTGTCGTTGGCTCTCGCAGAAAATCCGGGACTTCAGGGAAAGTTAGGGTTTCTTGACTTTCAGAAGAAGGTAAATCTTACGAAAACAGAAGATAAATTTCAAGTTTCCAAGATAATGATGAAGATCGAGTTAAAAAGGAATATTTCCGCGAAACGATAAACTCAACCTAGAGTCAAAAAAGCAAAGGGGAACCGACCCAGAAGTCATATATAAGGGTATCTAAAGCAAAAGGCGCAGGGATCGGAAGATTTAGACCGAGAGAAGCTATGTTAGCTTATAAAAAATTTGAACTAATCAAAAGTTTCTCAATCTTTGTTCAACGATTCTAATTTTCTTAGACTCTACACCTCATTGCACTTAGAAACCCTAAGCTTTATTCTCGACAAGCTCGGTTTCTTTGAATTGCACTCGATTACCAGACGAAATTGCTCAGGTTGTTTGATCTCTTGGTCCACTCTTTCAATTGAACTACGTCCGACTTGATCCTCGAAAAGGGTACTTAGGCAGCCTTTCTTAAGGTCCAGTCCCGAGTCGTTCAAACCTTTTCCGTCTTTTTCATCTATTGTTAAGCGAGTTGCACCACATAGGTTTCTCTCGAGATAGGTGGTAGAGCTGGCAAACTTAGTCTCGTTTTATGGCTTGTGTTATACGAATCCCTTTGTGATCACGTTTCCAGACAAGCTTCATGTATGCATTTTTCTATGGAGTGCTCGTACGCAAATTTGAACTAAAGATCTATTGTTTTCTAAATTCGTTTTGTTATAATTCCATTTTCAAAGTTTACTCAATTACTTGTCGTTGGCTCTCGTAGAGAATCTTGGATCTCAGTGAAAATTAGGGTTTCTTGACTTTCAGAAGAAGATATATCTCATGAAATCGGAAGATATATGTCAAGTTTCCAAGAGAATGATGAAGATTGAGATAAAAGGAATATTTCCGCGAAATGATAAACTCAACCTAGGAGCAAAAAAGCAAAGGGGAACCGACCCAGAAGGCATATATAGGGGAGCTAAAGAAAAAGGCGCACGGATCCGAGGATTTAGACTGAGAGAAGCTCTGCTAGCTTATAAGAACTTCGAACTTAGGTGGCTAAAAGGACAGAGTTATACTCAAACGTTTTTTCATCTTTGTTCCAAGATTCTGATTTCCTTATACTCTACAACTCATTTCCCTTAGAAACCCAAAGCTTTAGTCTCGACAGGATAGGTTTCTAAGACTTACCAGACAAACTTGCTTCGGTAGTTTGATCTCTTGGTCCACTCTTTTAATTGAACTACGTCCGACTTAATCCTCTAAAAGGGAACGTACACAGCATTTCTTATGTTCCAGTCCCAAATCCTTCAAACCCTTTTCTTCTTTTTCATCTATTCTTAAGCGAGGTGCAGCCACATAGAATTCTCTTGACATAAGTGGTAGAGCTAGCAAACTTAGTCTCGTTTTACTGCTTGTGATATACGAATCCCTTTGTGATATAGTTTCCGGACATGCTTCATGTCTGCTTTTGTCTATGGAGCGCTCGTACGCAAATTCGAACTAAAGATCTATTGTTTTCTAAATTCGTTTAGTTATATTTTCATGTTTTCCAAGTTTACTCGATTACTTGTCGTTGGCTCTCGCAGAAAATCCGGGACTTCAGGGAAAGTTAGGGTTTCTTGACTTTCAGAAGAAGGTAAATCTTACGAAAACAGAAGATAAATTTCAAGTTTCCAAGATAATGATGAAGATCGAGTTAAAAAGGAATATTTCCGCGAAACGATAAACTCAACCTAGAGTCAAAAAAGCAAAGGGGAACCGACCCAGAAGTCATATATAAGGGTATCTAAAGCAAAAGGCGCAGGGATCGGAAGATTTAGACCGAGAGAAGCTATGTTAGCTTATAAAAACATTGAACTAATCAAAAGTTTCTCAATCTTTGTTCAACGATTCTAATTTTCTTAGACTCTACAACTCATTGCACTTAGAAACCCTAATCTTTATTCTCGACAATCTCGGTTTCTTTGAATTGCACTCGATTACCAGACGAACATGCTCAGGTAGTTTGATCTCTTGGTCCACTCTTTCAATTGAACTACGTCCGACTTGATCCTCGAAAATGGTACTTAGGCAGCCTTTCTTAAGGTCCAGTCCCGAGTCGTTCAAACCTTTTCCTTATTTTTCATCTATTGTTAAGCGAGTTGCACCACATAGGTTTCTCTCGAGATAGGTGGTAGAGCTGGCAAACTGAGTCTCGTTTTATGGCTTGTGTTATACGAATCCCTTTGTGATCACGTTTCCAGACAAGCTTCATGTATGCATTTGTCTATGGAGTGCTCGTACGCAAATTTGAACTAAAGATCTATTGTTTTCTAAATTCGTTTTGTTATAATTCCATTTTCAAAGTTTACTCAATTACTTGTCGTTGGCTCTCGCAGAGAATCTTGGATCTCAGTGAAAATTAGGGTTTCTTGACTTTCAGAAGAAGATATATCTCGCGAAATCGGAAGATATATGTCAAGTTTCTAAGATAATGATGAAGATTGAGATAAAAGGAATATTTCCGCAAAATGATAAACTCAACCTAGGAGCAAAAAAGCAAAGGGGAACCGACCCAGAAGGCATATATAGGGGAGCTAAAGAAAAAGGCGCACGGATCCGAGGATTTAGACTGAGAGAAGCTCTGCTAGCTTATAAGAACTTAGAACTTAGGTGGCTAAAAGGACAGAGTTATACTCAAACGTTTCTACATCTTTGTTCAATGATTCTGATTTCCTTACACTCTACAACTCATTGCACTTAAAAACCCAAAGCTTTATTCTCGACAAGCTAGGTTAGGCACTCGATTACCATATAAAGTTGCTTAGGTAGTTTGATCTCTTGGTCCACTCTTTTAATTGAACTACGTCCAACTTAATCCTCGAAAGGGGAACGTAGGCAGCCTTTCAAAAGTTCCAGTCCAAAATCCTTATAACCTTTTTCGTCTTTTTCATCTATTGCTAAGCGAGTTGCAGCCACATAGGTTTTTCTCGATATAGGTGGTAGAGCTAGAAAACTTTGTCTCGTTTTACTGCTTGTGTTATATGAATCCCTTTGTGATCTCGTTTCCGGACAAGCTTACGTTTTTTTATGGAGCTCTCGTACGAAAATTCGAACTAAAGATCTATTGTTTTCTAAATTCGTTTTGTTATATTTTTCATGTTTTCCAAGTTTACTCGATTACTTGTCGTTGGCTCTCACAGAGAATCCGGGAGCTCAGGGAAAGCTAGAGTTTCTTGACTTTTAGAAGAAGACAAATCTCACAAAAACAGAAGATAAATGTAAAATTTTCAAGATTATGATTAATAACAATATAAAAAGGAATATTTTCGCGAAACGATAAACTCAACCTAGGGGCAAAAACAGACAAAGGGGAACCGACCCAGAAGGCATATATAAGGGGAGCTAAATCAAAAGGTACATGGATCCGAAGATTTAGACCGAGAGAAGTTCTATTAGCTTATAAGAACTTAGAACTTAGGTGGCTAGAAGGACATAGTTATACTCAAACGTTTCTCCATCTTTGTTCAAAAATTTTAATTTCCTTAGACTCTACAACTCAGTGCACTTAAAAACCCTAAGCTTTATTCTCGACAAGTTTGGTTATTTCAACTGTCATTCGATTACCATACAAAATAGGTCTGGCATTTCGATCTCTTAGTCCACTCTTTTAATTGAACTACGTCCGACTAGATCCATGAAAGGGGTACGTATGCAGCCTTTCTTAATGTCCAGTCCCAAATCGTTCAAACCTTTTCCGTCTTGCAGCCATATAGGTTTCTCTCGACATAGGTTGTAGAGCTAGCAAATTTAGTCTCGTTTTACTGCTTGTGTTATATGAATCCCTTTGTGATCCTGTTTCCAGGCAAGTTTCATGTATTTTTTTGTCTATGGAGCGCTCTTACGCAAATTCGAACTGAAGATATATTGTTTTCTAAATTCGTTTTGTTATATTTTCATGTTTTCCAAGTTTACTTGATTACTTGTCGTTGGCTCTCGCAGAGAATCCATGACCTCAGGAAAAGTTAGGGTTTCTTAACTTTCAAAAGAAGATAAATCTCACGAAGTCGGAAAATAAAGGTCAATTTTCCAAGATAATAATGAAGATCGAGATAAAAAGAAATATTTCCTTTAAATGATAAACTCAACCTAGGGGCAAAAAAGCAAAGGGTAACCAACTTAGAAGGCATATATAAGGGGAGCTAAAGAAAAAGGTGCAGAGATCCGAAGATTTAGACCGAGAGAAGCTCTGTTAGCTTATAAGAACTTAGAACTTAGGTGGCTAGAAGGACAGAGTTATACTCACACGTTTCTCCACCTTTGTTCAGCGATTCTGATTACCTTAGACTCAACAACTCATTGCACTTAGAAACCCTAAGCTTTATTCCTGACAAACTCGGTTTCTTTGACTGGCACTCGATTACCAGACGAACTTGCTCCGGTAGTTTGATATCTTGGCCCACTCTTTTAATTGAAGTACGTCTGACTTGATCATCAAAAGGGGTACGTAGGCAGCCTTTCTTAAGGTCCAGTTTCCAAATCCTTCAAACCTTTTTCGTCTTTTTCATCTATTGTTAAACGAGTTGCAGCCACATAGGTTTCTCTCGACGTAGGTGGTAGAGCTGGCAAACTTATTCTCGTTTTACTGCTTGTGTTATACGAATCCCTTTGTGATCTCGTTTCCGGACAGGCTTCATGTAGGATTTTGTCTATGGAGCGCTCGTACGCAAATTCGAACTAAAGATCTACTGTTTTGTAAATTCATTTTTTTATATTTTCATGTTTTCCACGTTTACTCGATTACTTGTCGTTGGCTCTCGCAGAGAATCTGGGACCTCAGTGAAAGTTAGGGTGTCTTGACTTTCAGAAGAAGATAAATCTCATGAAATCGGAAGATAAATGTAAAGTTTCCAAGATAATGATGAAGATCGAGATAAAAAGGACTATTTCTGTGAAACGATAAACTCAACCTAGGGGCAAAAAAAAAGCAAAGGAGAACCGACCCAGAAGGTATATATAAGGGGGATAAAGCGAAAGGCGCAGGGATCTGAGGATTTAGACCGAGAGAAGCTCTGTTAGCTTATAAGAACTTAGAACTTAGGAGGTTAGAAGGACAGAGTTATACTCAAACGTTTCTCCCACCTTGTCATGCGATTCTGATTACCATAGACTCTACAACTCATTGCACTTAGAAACCCTAAGCTTTATTCCCGACAAGATCAGTTTCTTTGACTGGCACTCGATTACCAGACGAACTTGCTCCGGTAGTTCGATATCTTGGTCCACTCTTTTAATTGAACTACGCCCGACTTGATCCTCGAAAGGGGTACGTAGGCAGCCTTTCTTAAGGTCCAGTTCCAAATTCTTCAAACCTTTTTCGTCTTTTTCATCTATTGTTGAAACGAGTTGCAGCCACATAGGTTTCTCTCGACATAGGTGGTAGAGCGGGCAAACTTACTCTCGTTTTACTGCTTGTGTTATACGAATCCCTTTGTGATCCCGTTTCCAGACAGGCTTCATGTAGGCTTTTGTCTATGGAGCGCTCGTACTGCAAATTCGAACTAAAGATCTATTGTTTTGTAAATTCATTTTTTTATATTTTCATGCTTTCCAAGTTTACTCGATTACTTGTCGTTGACTCTCGCTGAGAATATGGGACCTCAGTGAAAGTTAGGGTTTCTTGACTTTCAAAAGAAGATAAATCTCATGAAATCGGAAGATAAATGTAAAGTTTCCAAGATAATGATGAAGATCGAGATAAAAGGAATGTTTCCGCGAAACGATAAACTCAACCTAGGGGCAAAAAAAGCAAAGGAGAACCGACCCAGAAGCTATATATAAGGGGCTCTAAAGCAAAAGGCGCAGAGATCCGAGGATTTAGACCGAGAGAAGCTCTGTTAGCTTATAAGAACTCTAGAACTTAGGTGGGCTAGAAAGGAGAGAGTTATACTCCAAATGTTTCTCCCACATTTTTTTTACTGATTCTGATTAACCTTAGACTGCTACAACCTCATTTGCACCTTAGAAAAACCTAAAGCTGTATTCCCCGGACAAGCTTCGGTTCTTGAACTGGCACTCGATTACCAGACAAACTTTCTCCGGTAGTTTGATATCTTGGTCCACTCTTTTAATCGAACTACGTCCGACTTGATCCTCGAAAGGGGTACGTAGGCAGCGTTTCTTAAGGTCCAGTTCCAAATCCTTCAAACCTTTTTCATCTTTTTCACCTATTGTTAAACGAGTTGCAGCCACATAGGTTTCTCTTGACATAGGTGGTAGAGCTGGCAAACTTATTCTCGTTTTACTGCTTCTGTTATACGAATCCCTTTGTGATCCCGTTTCCAGATAAGCTTCTTGTACGCATTTGTCTATGGAGGGCTCGTACGCAAATTCGAACTAAAGATCTATTGTTTTCTAAATTTTTTTGTTATATTATAATGTTTTCAAAGTTTACTCGATTACTTGTCGTGGCTCTCACAGAAAATCCGGAACCTCAGTGAAATTTAGGGTTTCTTGACTTCGAGAAGAAGATATATCTCACAAAATAGGAAGATATATGTCAAGTTTCCAAGATAATGATGAAGTTCGAGATAAAAAGGAATATTTCCGCGAAATGACAAGCTTAACCTAGGGGCAAAAAAAGCAAAGGGGAACCGACCCAGAAGGCATATATAGGGGATCTAAAGAAAAAGGCGGATGGATCCGAAGATTTAGACTGAGAGAAGCTCTGCTAGCTTATAACAACTTAGAACTTAGGTGGCTAGAAGGACAGAGTTATACTCAAACGTTTCTCCATATTTTTTCAACGAATCTGATTTCCTTAGACTCTACAACTCATTGCACTTAAAAACCCAAAGCTTTATTCTCGACAAGCTCAGTTTCTATGATTGGCACTCGATTACCATACAAAGTTGCTTAGGTAGTTCAATCTCTTGGTCCACTCTTTTAATTGAACTACGTCTGACTTAATCCTGGAAAGGGGAACGTAGGCAGCCTTTCTTAAGTTCCAGTCCCAAATCCTTCAAACCTTTTTCGTCTTTTTCATCTAATGCTAAGCGAGTTGGCAGCCACATAAGCTTCTCTCGACATAGGTGGTAGAGCTAGCAATCATAGTCTTGTTTTATTCGAATCCCTTTGTGATCCCGTTTCCAGACAAGCTTCATCTACGCTTTTGTCTATGGAGAGCTCTTAAGCAAATTCGAACTGAAGATATATTGTTTTCTAAATTTGTTTTGTTATATTTTCATGTTTTCCAAGTTTACTTGATTACTTGTGTTGGTTCTCGCAGAGAATCCATGAACTCAGGGGAAGTTAGGGTTTCTTGACTTTCAAAAGAAGATAAATCTCACGAAATCGGAAGATAAAGGTCAAGTTTCCAAGATAATGATGAAGATCGAGATAAAAAGAAATATTTCCTTTAAACGATAAACTCAACCTAGGGGCAAAAAAGCAAAGGGGAACCAACTTAGAAGGCATATATAAGGGGAGCTAAAGAAAAAGGTGCAGAGATCCGAAGATTTAGACCGAGAGAAGCTCTGTTAGCTTATAAGAACTTAGAACTTAGGTGGCTAGAAGGACAGAGTTATAATCACACGTTTCTCCACCTTTGTTCAGCGATTCTGATTACCTTGGACTCAACAACTCATTGCACTTAGAAACCCTAAGCTTTATTCCTGACAAACTCGGTTTCTTTGACTGGCACTCGATTACCAGACAAACTTGCTCTGGTAGTTTGATATCTTGGACCACACATTTAATTGAACTACGTCCGACTTGATCCTCGAAAGGGGTACGCAGGCAGCCTTTCTTATGGTTCAGTTCCAAATCCTTCAAACCTTTTTCGTCTTTTTCATCTATTGTTAAACGAGTTGCAGCCACATAGGTTTCTCTCGACATAGGTGGTAGAGCTGGAAAACTTATTCTCGCTTTACTGCTTGTGTTATACGAATCCCTCTTGTGATCCCGTTTCCAGACAGGCTTCATGTAGCTAATGTCTATGGAGCGCTCGTTACGGCAAATTCCGAACTAAAGATTTATTGTTTTGTAAATTTCGTTTGTTAATATTTTCATTGTTTTCCAAGTTTGCTCGATTACTTGTCGTTGCTCTCGCATAGAATCTAGGACCTCAGTGAAAGTTAGGGTTTCTTGACTTTCAGAAAAAGATAAATCTCACGAAATCGGAAGATAAATGTAAAGTTTCCAAGATAATGATGAAGATCGAGATAAAAAGGAATATTTCTGCGAAACGATAAACTCAACCTAGAGGAAAAAAAAGCAAAGGCGAACCGACCCAGAAGGTATATATAAGGGGAGCTAAAGCAGAAGGCACATGGATTTGAGGATTTAGACCGAGAGAAGCTCTGTTAGCTTATAAGAACTTAGAACTTAGGTGGCTATAAGGACTGAGTTATACTCAAACGTTTCTCCATCTTTGTTCAACGATTTTGAATTCTTTAGACTCTACAACACATTGCACTTAGAAACCCTAAGCTTTATTCTCGGGAAGTTTGGTTTCTATGACTGGCACTCGATTACTAGAAGAACTTAATCCGCTAGTTTGATCTCTTGGCCCAATCATTTAATTGAACTACATCCGACTTGAATTTCGAAAGGGGTATGTAGGCAGCCTTTCTTAAGGTCCAGTCTCAAATCCTTCTAACCTTTTTCGTCTTTTTCATCTATTGCTAACCGAGTTGCAGCCAGATAGTTTTCTCTCGACATATGTGGTATAGCTAGGAAATTTAGTCCCATTTTACTGCTTGTGTTATTCGAATCCCTTTGTGATCCTGTTTCCAGACAAGCTTCTTCTACGCTTTTATCTATGGAGCACTCGTAAGCGAATTCGAACTAAAGATCTATTGTTTTCTAAATTGTTTTTGTTATATTTTAATGTTTTCTAAGTTTGCTCGATTACTTATCGTTGGCTCTTGCAGAGAATCCGGGACCTCAGGGAAAGTTAGGGTTTCTTGTCTTTCAGAAGAAGATAAATCTCTAGAAATCGGAATATAAATGTCAAGTTTCCAAGATAATGATGAAGATCGAGATAAAAAGAAATATTTCCGTGAAACGATAATCTCAACCTAGGGGCAAAACAAGCAAAGGGGAATCGACCCAAAAGGCATATATAAGGGGAGCTAAAGTAAAAGGCGCACGGATTCAAAGATTTAGACCGAGAGAAGCTTTGTTAGCTTATAAGAACTTAGAACTTAGGTGGCTAGAAGGACAGAGTTATACTTAAACGTTTCTCCATCTTTTTTCAACAATTCTGATTACCTTAGACTCTACAACTCATTGCACTTAAAAACCCTAAGCTTTATTTTCGACAAACTCGATTTCTATGACTAGCACTAGATTACCAAACGAACTTCCTCCGGTAGTTCGATCTCTTGGTCCACTCTTTTAATTGAACTACGTCCGACTTGATCCTCGAAAGGGTACGTAGGGAGCCTTTCTTAAGGTCCAGTCCCAAATCCTTCAAACCTTTTTCTCCTTTTTAATACATTGCTAAGCGAGTTGCAGCCACATAGGTTTCTCTCGACATAGGTGGTAGAGCTAGCAAACTTAGTCTTGTTTTAGTGCTTGCGTTATACGAATCCCTTTGTAATCCCGTTTCCAGACAAGCTTCATGTATGCTTTTGTCTATGGAGCGCTCGTACGCAAATTCGAACTAAATATCTATTGTTTTCTAAATTCTTTTTGTTATATTTTCATGTTTTCCAAGTTTACTCGATTACTTGTTGTTGTCTCTCGCAGAGAATCGGGGACCTCAGGGAAAGTTAAGGTTTCTTGACTTTCCTTAATTTACGGAAATCAACGGTGTGAATTTAGGTTCCCATAGCAACCGAGGCCTACCTAACCTTCTTGATTAGAGGCATCAGGTACCGCATCACAATCCCCAATCTCTGCCGCATCTACGAGTTTAACAACCCCGACTACATTGGCTCCACCGTCCCTCTTTCCCTGGTCAGACCGCCTTTTGGGAGCTCATTGGGACACGTCATTTCGACTCCAGTGCGGCCACGCAGACAGATGTTCACCACCCATCCGTTTGCTACTTCCTGAAGATCCTTGCCAACACCTTGTTGTGCATGATGGAGCCTACAAGCTAAGTGTTTAGGAGCTCACACTGCTGTATGAGTCAGTCAGGTTCCTGGTTAAGCTAGATGACGAGGCCTTCGCATCGCCCTTGCGCGACCAGATGGTGAACATGGGAGTTGTTTTTACCGAGCACTTAATATCACTGAAGGGGAAATCCTTTAAGGTGTCCGGCAGGGAGAAGGGGATGGTAGGGAGCCTCCTGACACCCATCTTTCTACACCTCAGTATCAGCCTTCAGGGAGCCTCCATAGAGTCTGATTTCGTGTATCTGGATGAGGCTCACCTGACGAGGCCAAGGTGGCTGAAGGAAGGACGCCTATGGTCCTTTGTAGACGAGACGGGGCCCCACATGATAGACCTCCGGGCTCCCGGTGTAACAGATTTTGATGATACCCCTACGCGCCTCGTATTCGGACCAGATGGGCACCTCGTGCACAATGCACCCGTCTCTATCAGGGGCAGAGGAGGACTCAGTGCAGCCTACGCGCCCGCTGAGGACCATCCAGCAGCACCTTCACCACCTCCACCAGCTTTCCCCTAGATTCCAGAGATCCTCACTCACGATCACGGAGACTTCCACCGATTAGTGGTGGGAGAAGTTCAGGCTATATGGGGCAGGTTGGAGGCTATGACTCGGTGCAAGTGCTTTTCCCATCCACATACCAGGGCGAGGTCAACACCAACAGCTCCCACACCACAGCACCAGGCAGACATGGATACTGCCGATGAGGAGTAGTCTGCGTTTTTAGTCTCCTCCTTTCATTTTTTTTATTTCAGACTCACACGTGACTTATTTATTTATGTTGTTTACTTTATTGTTTTTTTTATTGGACTCCCGTTTATTATTGTTGCTTGTTGCTTTAACTTGATTTTTCTGAGTGTCTAACAAAGGTAACATAAAGAGAGATGATCAGATGAGGGAATCTTAGACACTTTTTACGGTTACATGCTGACGAGTTCATGCTCTTCGTCGACCATACATGAATGGTCCCTTGTCGCCATCGATCGATGGAGACTTGGACAGAAAGGTACGAATTCTTTAAATCCTAACAACTAGCTATTTAAATTCCTATTTATTTCCTCCCGCCAACCTCAGGCTACTTTAACACTGAGAAAGTATTATTCAAGTCTTGGGAGGTCGTTACTAATACCACATGTTGTTTTTGATATTTTATTCGTTACTAATGATTATCTAATTTTTTTGTAATTGTTTTATAGAGTCAAAAGTTAGAAGTTAGTTATATACTATAAACTTATTTGGAACAGTTTGTTGCACCATTTTGAGATTGAATGGAAAAGCTAAGTAATTTAATTATCCTGTAACACCCACACTTGCTAAGAAAATTTGAAAGAACTAAAGCTACCTCCAACCTAAGTAACTACACCTGCTTGTTCTGGGGCTTGGTATGCATAGGATCGGAATCCTCCTGGAAATCTGAAGGTAAAATATTTTACCTTCTTATCCTCCTCTCACCATTCTTCAGCATCGAAAAGAAAAAAAACAAGAGAAAAGAAAAGATTGAGATGATTTCCTGAGTTGCATAGGGGTAGGTACATTACCTTTGACCCCCACTATTCTAAATCAAAGGAATGATCACACATTGTTGGATGCAAGGGTAGGTACATTACCAATGGCCACACTATTCGCCTACAACTTTGTTAGTTAAATCGAAAATGAGATGACAAGATTGACTGTATCAGCATCATTGTCCATAGAATTTAAGATATAAGAAGATTCAAAGAGGAAAGAAGAGAGAGAGAAAAAGGATTAGAAAGGTTACATATTGTTCAGACGCTTGCTTGGGTATTAGTCCATGTGTCATCTGATCGATATCCCCAGGAAAAAGCCTGCACGTTATATTATGTATTCAAATGACGATAGTAGAGGGTATGTCAGATAGCTTATGGTAGATTTTGGTAGGGAAGATTGACTAGCTCAGAAAAGTACATGGAAATACTTAGATGTGGTTGCAACATAAATTTAGGTGAAACAATGTTCCAAGGAGCTGGTAAGTCTTTGTGTTTTCAAACCTTTCTCTGATTAACTCTATGTCTTGCTTGACGACAAGCAAAGGATAAGTCTGGGGGGAGTTGATATTTCATGGTTTTTACTTGATCTGACCTATGGTATGTATACGGTTTTGAAGTCTTTATTATGCAATTCATATGGTTTTAGAGTCTTCACAGGTTCAGGTACTCACCTTGAGGTGTTGATCGACGTTTAACACTTCTGCCGAGTTACTTAAGATTTGAAGAAATAAAGATTCTGGAGCATTGAAGAGTGCTCAGCCGAGAATTCGAAGTCAGAACAAAGAAACTCTAAGACCATCGATCGACACCTCACCGTGTGGTGTCGATCGACATTTAACACTTCTGCCAAGTTACTTAAGATTTGAAGAAATCATGATTCTGCCCAAATGTTCCATTATTTGCAAGACAAGTCCATGGCCGAGTTTTGGGCTATTTATTAGGTTAATTAGCTTTTTTGCAAGACACCACTTTTTACACAACTCATTTGATACTTGCAACCTTGACGGCTACCTTTACAGAGAGAGAGAGAGATCTATTCAATTATCAGACAAAGATCTTGAACTCCCTTGTTTTATTATTGTTATTCTATATGCAATTTATTTATCTATTCATCAAGTTTATTTCAATCATGTATGAGTAGTCTTTTGTTATATTTAGGGTTCTTCTAGGGTAGTTAATTTCTTGCTATCATCATGGAATTCTTAAGGTTTTTCTAACTAGTTTTTTGCTTAAGTAGATCTTAATTCTAAGTTGAATTTGATCTCTTCAACCTTAGATTATATGATGTTACAGCACATGCGAGAGCTTGGTTATACCATGAAATATATCTTAAACAGTGTAAAACACTAGTAACAAACGAAAGTTGAACTAGAGAATTAGAGAACTTATCAAAAATATAAATACTCTATTCTTTAAAATTGCGTCGGTCGATGCCATGCAGTGGCCGTCGATCTCGGTCGATGCCATGCAGTGGTCGTCGATCGACACCCCGTTAAGGTTTGCGTTCAGAACAGTAGCTTCACTAAAACCCTTAATAATCCATTATTTTGCATTGCTTAATCTACCTAAGAGTTCCCCTAAGTCTAGACCTTCTTATTGATCTTAACAAACCAAACCAATTTTAAGTCATCACTCATAAATCCATACCTTAATCAATCTTTAATCCGAAACAACAAATCTATTATGTGATCTTAGAGTCTCTGTGGATTCGATCCTTAAGTACTACACTGGACATCTTATTTGAGAGAGTAAAGTGTCTCATAGTGTTAATTTAAGAGTGCATAATAAAAGCTACATAAGCGATCCACAAAGCAATGTACTACATAATCATCGAAGAGGAGACGAAGGTCTTGTCGCCTAAGCATAAAACATCGAAGACATGTTCGAGGGATCCGGGGTCGGATCAGAAGTCAAAAAAGAAAAACCCTCGGAACGACAAGAACGTCCATCGCGAGGAAGAATAGACCCAGCGAGCACATAACTACGCTATCAACTCCGAATCGAAGCAAGGCCGGATGACAATAATCGTCGCAGAGTAAACATGATCATCGGGGGATTGCAATACTGCGGCAACATCGTCCCAGCCATCAAAGCTTATCAGCGTAAGGCCGAGACAGTGCAAATTCTTCCAACTGTTCTTTATCCCGGGACATCCCAAAAAGAAGCGATCACGTTAGAAGAAGAAGGGGCCAGCGGGATCGACCAGCCCCACTTCGATACACTCTTCCTTGATCTCGTGATAAGAGATCTCGAGGTCGCTAGAGTTCTCATCGATACAGGCAGCACGGTCAACGTCATCTTCTGCGATACTGTAAAAAGAATGAACGTCGAGTTAGGACAAGTTGTACCTTCACCCAAGTCGTTGACCGATTTCTCAAGCAAGACGTCAATGACCCTCGGATCAATCAAATTACCCATCGTGGAAAAGAAGTTACCATGATCGTTGACTTTGTGGTCGTCGACCACCCGGCCATATACAACATCATTATGGGCACGCCTTGGCTAAACGCCATGAAGGCAGTCCCGTCGACATATCACCTAGGCGTCAAGTTTCTGACTCACAACAAAATAGCTGCAATCTGGGGATGCCAGAAACAGTCGAGATGTTGCCTCATGGCCGAATATAAGCTAAGGAAAATCACGACGACCACAAAGGTAAAGCCCAAACTGGCGAAGCTAACTCAGGCACCAACTGAAAATTCTTCAGAAGAAGATGATCCAGAATCGTTAACTCAAGCAACGGCCGAAGAACAACAAGTTTTAGAGCCCAACCGGAGGAGTTAGACCCAGCAGACGACGTTGATTCTAAAACTAACGCAATTGACACAAAAACAACAGCCGAGTAAACACACTTGCACAAACAGCAGAACTACGAGATGTCTTGATCCCCGAAAGGGGTACTTAGGCAGCTTGTTGAAGGACGAGTTCAGCTATCTCCCTATCCAAAAAGGGGGGGGGGAAGTGGGTACATATACGAATACTCGTATATTCTCGAATTCTAAAATATTTGCTTTGTACTCAATATTTTAAAAACTTTTTCGGCAATGAAGACTTCATTAAAATCTCGAAAAATTTCTCTTATGTCAAAGAAAACATCTTGTAACATTTTCGGAAAACATCCAGAGAATATCACAACGATTATCGTGCAAACCTGGAAATGGAACCTCACGAAAATCACCCCGCCTCAAAACGGATCAACTCCAGGACACACTCTTTCAACAAATTAAAAAAAAACTTCATCACATTTACTAAAGCACCATCGGGATCAACAGACCCCGCAGACCACTAAAACCCCTTCACTAACATATCTCGGTCGGGCCGTTGAATTCGACCCACGATCCTAGGTAATCAGAACATTATTAAAGACAAAGTATATTTTTTTTAAAAATAAGCGAGGACGTCGGATAGATCTTCGAAAGCATGCTCCCAGTCCGTCTGCGACTATAAATTGCAAACGCTCGTCGATTGGCCCCGCCGAGCACTTTAGCCTTCCTAAAAAAACACATTTAGATCCGCCCTAAGGGATTGATCCTCGTACATCCGACTAGGATAATAGCGCGCTATAAAAGGAATCTGAAATTTTGGTCAGCACTTCCGGACGACTTAAAAATTGTCTCCAGAAAGATGCTCGACTCTGGCCAGACAAGTCATGTTAAATCAGAACAAATTCAGGTTAAATCGCAACAGGCAAAACGAAAGCCGATTAGTCGCCGAAAAACCTCAAACTGAAAGTAAACCTAGGTCTTAACCTAAACCTAGCACACCTTCTCTTTAACGTCTCAAGGCATGATATCGAAAAGATGCGAGTTCTTGAGATCCATGTCTCTTCGTCCATATCTAGTCACTCTCGAAGCTTTGAAAACTTCTCAAACATCTCAAATGAGCAACAAATAGGACGATCTGAAAAAGAGTTAGGAGCGAGATGACAACTCGTATTCTTCCCACTACACTTAACAAAAAAAAATCAATGTACTTAAACTCCTTTTCAAGTAAAAATCATAAGTTTTTTCATACAAAAGCCGCAAAGCGGTAGGGACTCAAAAGCCACACATGGCCAGTCCCGACTACATGAAACACGGCTAAACTTGGCCAGAGATAAACAACTAACAAAAGCATATTAAAAGGCAAGGGAACACTTTCCAATAAGTCACAGCAAAGCGTAAGATCAATCGTCGAGATCAATGTACCAAGACACCGACCTGCCGATCGAGTAGTCGTTGACATCCAGGGGAGCCGTCAGCTGGTTGACTTCACCCATCTCATCGTGATCTCCCGTCTTGGCTTCCATTGTGTCGGGCGAAACGGGAATCGAATCCCATTGCTCCCAAATCCTCTCCCCGACTTGAGGAATCTCAAAGTCCATGTTGGCGTTGTTCATACGCTTAGTCTGCCTCGCATACTCGACATCGCACGAACAATCCGAAGACTTGGGTAAGATGCAGTCCGCCCACGGTACCGCGACACTCACGCTAATCCCCAAGAGCCTGATAACTTCCCTTGAGATCCTCAAACTCGCATGAGAACCTATCACGACAGTTCCTCATAACTTCAGCAACCTCTCTCTTTCCTAGCCTATAGGATCGATGGACCTTCGACTCTCTCTCACTACAAGAATTCTCAAGCTCGCCTTTTAGACGGGTGATGAGGACATTCATCCTGAACCCGAACCTGACCTAACCGAGCCTGATATCCAGGACATGATCACCAAGATGTCCCACCCTGAAGCTACCCCAAGAAGTGTCCATGCCGATTGTGTTCAAAGGACCCATGACTAGAGAAAGAGCTAAGATACTTCAACATAAGTTTAATGAGAGCATGATGCTTGCTTTTGATCATTTTTAGGTAAAGCCAACTGAGGTTATGCCAAATGAAGATCAAGTTGATCAAGAACCAAGTGCCAAGAGTGATGGACCATCCGAGAAGATCAAGACCACAAGTGAAGACCTTTGGCCATTCATTCCACCCAAAACCCACAACAACCTGCTGTTTATCAGCATTGAATATCAGCATATGCAGCATGATTAAAAAGCCAATCAAACCGACCCAAAAGGTAAGAAGGTAAGCATTTAAATTCATATTTCTAACGGTTTGATTTGTTTTGCAGTTTGGTCCTTTTTCTTTCTTTTATTTGAATTATATCCCAAACTTTATTAGTTGGCTTGCACGCATATTAGGGTTTTGATTTAGTCCAAAACTTTGTAATATTTGTTTCAAAGACCCTCGAAGGCACCCACGAAATTGGACATCTAAACCTTTTGTATTTTTTTCACGCATGATATAAAACTAAACCTTTTTCCCAGTGAACACCCTAAGAGTTCTAGCAAGAACTCGCCTCCCTCTCTTTGCCTTGTGAGACCAGAACCTCCACGGCCAAAGAGATTTGTGTTGTATCATGAGTCTTCCATCAAGTTCAGTTCATCGGATCCTTTGATTAATTAGATCAGTTCAAGTGCTCCACCCTCTTGTAGATCGACCCTCACTCTCTTGCCTCAGATCATATAAGCCTTTATCAGCCTAGGCTTGTATCATTTCTGGTATCAGAGCTGAAGTTCCTTCAGCAACAGGTTGCATCTATCCATTCCTTGTGTACTTGCAATCGTTTATCATTTGTTTTGTTGCCTTCATAAATCAAAAAAAAAAGAATCGTTTGTTCTTCCTTTTTCATCTAGTTTACTTTGCATAATCCTAGAAAAAACCATAAAAAATCGTTTAGTTTTTGCTGCATCTTGTCTCTTTCTGGAGATGCGGTTTATTGGCTGAAAAGCCTATCACTAGGATCTCTCACTTCCTAGATGATATCAAGACTGCATTTCTAACTGAATTCCTTGATAACGCAAAGTTTGAAGAGCTGAGAAATATACATTCTCTCTGGGTCCTGCTGAGACTTATAAGGCTTCATGGGCAAGATTCAGAGCTCAGCAGCGAGACTGCCCACACCATAGTTTTCTGAGATCCAGCTACTTAATATTTTCTTTAGAGGCCTCGATTGGACATACCAAGAGGCTTTGGACGCTGCGAGTCAAGGTTATATCAAAACCAGGAGCCCTAAAGAAGCTACAAGGCTCTTTGAAAATATAGCATCTAGCACTAGTGTTGAGAAGACCGATCTTGAAATGAGGAAGAAGGTGGATAACTCAAATAAAGATCAGATATCAGAGTTAAAAGGAACCTTAGCGTCGGTTAAAACTTTAATGGTAGGACATAATAATTCTCGGTCGAGTAACATGACCGATGATTACTTGCCTGGACATGGAAAGCAAGTAGAGTCTATGGACGAATCCAGCTTCCCCGTTCGGCAATTCCGTCCTGAAGAACGTAGTTTCTCTAGACGCTACGATGCAGATATGAAGGTGCAAAAAGGGACACAAATAAGTGCCTCCCCCAACTTACTTCACACCGTCTCTGGTGTCAAATAAAATCAAGGCAGGCCAAATAAAACAACACAAAAAGAAAAGAGTTCAAGGTGGATAAGACAATGGGATAGATGATAAGGCGGGGTACTCAGTCCGTCTCTTCGCTGTCTGACTGACCAGCATACCTGTTGTTCCTAACCCTTTCTCTCCTGCAGGTGATGGCGCACCTTGACCTCCCCTGCTTGCTCCTTCCGTCTTGATCGGCATTTGGAAACAGCCCCCTGACACTGTCCGGAGTATCCTCTTCATAAGGCTGTTGTTTTTGCGCTGAGACGCAACCATCCAACGCTTGTAAGTGTCTGAGTCCGCATCATCCGCCAAGGGACCCATATCATACTCATCCACCGGAGTAACATCCTCTACATCGTCCATGTTGTATCAATTGTGGCCGCACGTGGATCAGCTCAAAGGTGCTCAGGAGCGGGGAGGAACTCGATGTTCTCACAGATGTGCAAGCCCGTGATGTCAGGCTGAGGTAGGGAGCAGAAAAAGAGCAATCCCATCACGATCGTAGAAGTTGTATGTCCGCTCGTCTCTGAGGATGCCGCAGTGGATCAGGTAGGGGATATCAATGAACTCAGGGGTGGCGTTTTCCTTGTAGGTAGTGAGATCAAGGCTGAGGTGCTCAAACAGAGGCAGGAGCATGGTACCGCAGCGCTCAGTCAATCCCTTTCCTCCCTTGGGCTGTACCCTAGTCTTCTTGTCCACAAACATCTGAGCAAGTATGAAGCCAGGGTTGGTCTTTGGTTCAGCTTGGGGGATCCAAGCCTTGGCAGCTCAGATCTCATCAGAAACTTCGGCGTAGAGCAGCTGCAACTCACCGTTTGAGACCTTGGCAGTGGTCTCCTTACCGAACAGAAGATGGCGCAAGGTCTTCGCGATGATCCTCAGTGTAGGGTTGCGGATGACAGACTGGTAGGCTGAGCGCGACTTGTACTCCCAATAGCTATGAGCTCCCAAACTTTTTGAGTTGGTGCGAACTTCTTTGGGAAGTGGAAATCCTTGGGGTCGCTATCGATCTCATAGACCCCATTGAAGTCTTCCAAGGAGAGCGTGTGATTCTTCCCTGAGGCAAAGAAGCTGAAGTAGGCTGTGTCAAGGCTTGGCTGTTGAGGGTCATCATAGGTGATCTCACAAGAGGCCAAGCACTGCCGAACAAGATCAGGGTACAGGGGGTGCTCCTTGAGGCATAGCTCGCCAAGGCCATTGCATTAAGCACGGCGTGAGCATCTTCGGCGAGGCCAAGGGTGTTGAGATCCCCTGAGAGGAGAGTACGCGTGGGAGCAATGGTCATGTCTAGAAACGTGTTGTACATATGCAAATGCTCCTTAGTCAAAACCTATGTCGAGTGCTCCGGGATTCTCGAATCAGAATTGTCGATCTGAGTCTTCTCCAAACGCGGCCAAGGGTGAGTCGCGTTCATCAGTTTCGGTGGGGGAGTAGGAGCATGAGAGGATGAGGCGCGAGCAGCCACGGATCCCTTGATGACGGCTTTCTTGGTTCTTGGAGGCATCTACAAGGAAAAACACCAGATGATATCCAAGTCAATTAAGAGTTCAACCCACAGTCATAATATCATCGACATCATCCTCAAACACAAGTATAAACAACAATCAAACAAGCCTCAAAGACCCATCCAATCACAACCCAACCGAGCCCTAATACTCTCGATTTCAACATGGCAACAATCCAACTTCTAATTTAATCATATCTACAATAGGAAATGATGAACCTTGGATTTACCAACCTAGAATCCTTCTAGTTAAGTTCGATAAAAGTGAGGGGGAGAGAACTCCCTTACCAGTGGGTTGCATCCCACCAAGCGCTTAGTTTAACTCATTAGCTTGACTTGGGTTGGAGGATCAAGGGGAAGAGGAATCGCCTAAGGGAATTTCTTGACCTTTTGCGATGGTTGTGTCAACAAGATATGGCTTCAAGCGCTGACCATTCACAACGAAATCACTTTCTCTCGTGTCAAACAACACAACAGCTCCGTAGGGTCTGACTTCTTTGGTGGTGAAGGGGTCAGGCCACCTTGATTTCGACTTACCAGGGAACAACTTCACCCTTGAGTTGAACAGCAGAACAAGGTCGTTTGGTGCAAACTTTCTGTTGATGATCCGCTTGTCATGATACGCCTTTGTTCTTTCCTTGTAGGTTTTGGAGCTTTCGTAGGCCATATGCTAATGTCCTCTAGCTCGTGGAACTGAATGGAACGCCTTTGTGCTACAGTTTTGATGTCAAAGTTGAGTAACTTCAGAGCCTATGCTGCCTTGTACTCAAACTCCACAGGTAGGTGACACGCTTGACCATAGACCAGGTTGTAGGGCGTGGTCCCGATAGGTGTTTTGTAGGCAGTTTTGTATGCCCAGAGAGCATCGTCTAGCTTGGGCGACCAATCCTTACGCGTTGTGCTCACTATCTTCTGAAGAATGCTCTTGATCTCTATGTTTGAGACCTCGACTCGATCACTGGTCTGCGGATGGTAAGGGGTTGCTACCTTGTGCTTGACACCTTTTTTCTTCAACAAACCTTGAAAAACCTTATTGATGAAATGAGTGCCTCCATCACTAATAACCACTCTAGGAATCCCAAATCTTGGAAAGATAATGGCTTTAAACATCTTGACCACCACTCTAGCATCGTTTGTGGGGCTGGCCAGCGCCTCAACCCACTTTGACACATAGTCCACCGCGACCAAGATATACTCGTTCTTGAATGACTTAGGAAAGGGCCTCATGAAGTATATTTCCCAGCAGTCAAAGACCTCGATCTCCAAGATGAAATTCTGAGGCATCTCATTCCTCCTACTAATGTTCCCTTGTCTTTGGCATGCGTTACACCTTGAGATGAAGGCGTGAGCATCCCTAAACATCGTTGGCCACCAAAAGCCAGCTTGAAGTACCTTCGAATCTGTCTTGAACGTCGCGAAGTGCCCAACATAGGCAGAACCATGGCAGTGATGTAGTATCCCTGTAATCTCTGCTTCAGCTACACATCTCCTGAACACTCCATATTTGCAATGTCGATATATGTATGGCTCATCCCAAAAGTAATGGCGAGCATCTCTCAAGAACTTCCTTTTCTCATTACCAGCAAAATCCAATGGCTCTTTCTCAGCAGCTAAGTAATTTGCAATCTCAGCGAACCATGGCAGATTTGGTACCTCTTCTTGATCGCTGCTACGAACCGTTCTGGGTCGGGGAACAAGTATCGGAGAGCAAGGCTAGCCTTGTTCCGCATAGGTTGATCGAGTACATGTGTTCCACAGGATGACCTTCATCGAGAGCAGTATGTTCCTCGATTTTCATTATGTACAAGTGATCTCCAACGCCATTCTCAATGCCTTTCTTGTCCTTGATTTCTAGATCAAACTCATGGAGCAATAAGATCCACCTCAGCAAACGTGGTTTCGCGTCTTGTTTTGTCAACAAGTACTTCAAGGCTGCGTGATTAGTGTGTACTATCACCTTGGAGCCAACCAAATAGGATATGAATTTCTCAAAGGCAAAGAAAATTGCCAAGAGCTCCTTCTCAGTGGTTGCATAGCGACATTGTGCTTCATCCATGGTCCTGCTCGCATAATAGATCCCACTGCCAAGAGCACATTCTTATCTTTTCTTTGACCGAACACTGCTCCCACTGCGAAGTCACTGGCGTCCGTCATGATCTCAAAGGGAAGGTCCCAGTCTGGTGGTTGCACAATCGGAGCACTGATCAGGGAACCCCTGATTGTATGAAACGCGGTCAAGCAGTCGGTGTCAAAGTCGAACTTGGTCTCCTTGCAGAGCAACTTCGTGAGTGGTCTCGCGATTTTGGAGAAATCCTTGATGAATCTCCTGTAGAAACCAGCGTGTCACAAGAAACTTCTGATACACTTGACTGAGTTAGGTGGATGTAAGCTTATCATCACCTCGATCTTCGCCTTGTCTACCTTGATCCTCTTTTCAGAAATCTTGTGACCAAGCACTATTCCATCTTTAACCATGAAATGGCATTTCTCCCAATTCAGCACCAAGTGCTTCTCTTCACATCACTGCAATACCCTGCACAAGTTTGACAAACAAACAGAAAACGAGCTCCCATAGACACTGAAATCATACATAATATCCTCAATTAAGTCAGTAAAAATGGACATCATACAACGTTGAAACGTTACTGGAGCATTACACAAACCAAAGGGCATGCGCCTGTAGGCGAATGTACCATAAGGGAAAGTGAACATCGTCTTCTCCTGATCATCTAGATGGATGGGGATCTGAAAGAAACCTGAATAACCATCTAAAATGCAGTAGTACGGATGGTTAGCCAATCTCTCAAGCATTTGATCAATGAATGGAAGTGGAAAATGATCCTTGCGAGTTGCAGCATTTAATTTTCAAAAATCAATGCACATGCGATGTCCAGTGACAGTCCTAGTACGTATCTATTCATTTTATCAATGGTTATCACAATGATTCCACCTTTCTTAGGCACTACATGAACATGGTTATCGATGTTCTCCCAGATGTGCAAGCCCGTTATGTCAGGCTGAGGTAGGGAGCAGAAAAGAGCAATCCCATCACGATCGTAGAAGTTGTATGTCCGCTCGTCTCTGAGGATGCCGCAGTGGATCAGGTAAAGGATATCAATGAACTCAGGGGTGGCGTTTACCTTGTAGGTAGTGAGATCAAGGCTGATGTGCTCAAACAGAGGCAGGAGCATGGTACCGCAGCGCTCAGTCAATCCCTTTCCTCCCTTGGGCAGTACCCTAGTCTTCTTGTCCACGAACATCTGAGCAAGTATGAAGCCAGGGTTGGTCTTTGGTTCAGCTTGGGGGATCCAAGCCTTGGCAGCTCAGATCTCATCAGGAACTCCGGCGTAGAACAGCTGCAACTCACCATTTGAGACCTTGGCAGTGGTCTCCTTAGCGAACAGGAGATGGCCCAAGGTCTTTGCAATGATCCTCAATGTAGGGTTGCGGATGACAGAATGGTAGACTGAGCGCGACTTGGACTCCCCATTAGCTATGAGCTCCCAAAGTTTTTGAGTTGGTGCAAACTTCTTTGGGAAGTAGAAATCCTTGGGATCACTATCGATCTCATAGAACCCATTGAAGTCTTCCAAGGAGAGCGTGTGCTTCTTCCCTGAGGCAAAGAAGCTGAAGTAGGCTGTGTCAAGGCTTGGCTGATCAGGGTCATCATAGGTGATCTCACAGGAGGCCAAGCACTGCCGAACAAGATCAGGGTACAGGGGGTGCGCCTTGAGGCAGAGCTCGCCAAGGCCATTGCATTAAGCATGGCGTGAGCATCTTCGGTGAGGCCAAGGGTGTTGAGATCCCCTGAGAGGAGAGTACGCGTGGGAGAAATGGTCATGTCCAGAAACGCGTTGTACATACGCGAATGCTCCTTAGTCCAAACCTATGTCGAGTGCTCCGGGATTCTTGGATCAGAAGTGTCGATCTGAGTCTTCTCCAAACGCGGCCAAGGGTAGGTCGCGTTCATCAGTTTTGGTGGGGGAGTAGGAGCATGAGAGGATGAGGCGCGAGCAGCCACGGATCCCTAATCATTGTCAAAAACTTAAAATAAGGTTCAACAAATCTTCTCAGAATTGCTAGAACAAGGTGAAGACTCCTCTCTCTCCTACAAAGTATTGAATCCAATCAAGTTTTTGCTGAAAAGTATGAGAGAAAATTGAGCAGAAAGAGTCTGCCTCTAATAATGGTCGTGCCTCCCTTTTACAAGGCCTTGTGGCGGCTGGAAAGAGGAGAAAATATAATTAGGGTAAATTCCAAAGACTGTGCAGTTTCCTAAAATATCTCCCGCGGGGATCAAGGCTCTGTTTGATCTCTGGATTTGTTCTCCACGACAGAATTCAAATTTCCTCTTTTCTTCAAGTTTCCCTCCAAAGTTACACAACCTCTTTTGCGCCTCAAATGTCTCGAATAGAGCTGTAAATACCTTATAATTGCATGAGAAAGATCAATATCACATCTAAAGTATGCTAAAAACACACTATATCAGTTGTCCGAGCAAGAGCTGCCCGAATGGGCTTGCTGCCATACGGGGCTTCTGCCAAGTTCCGGGGTTAGTCGAGTTTCGTCTCCCAGAGGTGGGGAAGCTGTCGAGTCTCCGCCTAAGTGTTACTTCACGTGTTATGAGGCGTATTTGATGCAGTGCAATCTATGGTTTCCCATCCCTAGAGCCATTGCGCAACTTTTCAACAAATTTAAGCAACCGATCTGTCAAATAAACCCATGTGATTTGCAGCACATTGTTGGGATTTTAGTGCTGAGTTACAAACTAGGTATGACCCTCGATGCCGATCACCTTGAAGCCATGCTGAAACCTTGAGAAAAGTCGGCCATAGTTTAGCTGAGGTCTCGGCAGGGCATGACGATCATAACTGAGTTCGTGTCTAACTATCATGACTAGAGAGAACACTTCTCCTTCGTCTGCGTTAATGATGCATCCGTAGAACCGAGCGGTATTACCATCTTTAAACTAGATGGGGTTGGAAAGGTATTCTCGATTGTGTGTCCTCTAGTTTTGGTTTTGATGATGTTCAAACATGCGTGCTTGCTTCGTTTGGTAGAGACTAATCCTCTTCCTCCGAGTCCGGAAGGCTTGAACACTGTCCGAGACTTGCTCCGTGGACGTCCTATTTTTTTGGGCCTTGTTTACCACAAAGCAGGTTCGCCGCGCCGGTGCTCTCCACCGTTCTCGGTTTCAGCCGGACTTGCCAGTCGAGGAAGGGTCGGAGGCAAGCATGGACGTATTTGTTTTGTGTGAGGTTCGAGGAAGGAGGGAAAGGTCAAAGTGCTGCAAAGACAAGTGAGTATCATTGATGATGGCACGGCCGACGGGAAGTGCTTTCCTGACAACATACTTAGGGACTATCTCAATAGTCAAGTAGGCGGGAGCGGTGTCGAGCAGAATAACTTCGAAGAATTGCTCGATTCTGACTTTCCCCTAGCTGTAGATGGGTCCAGCGGGGTGCCGGAGTTTACCCAGGCGTCGATGATGGTTAATGGGGTTAGTTTCTATGCTTGACTATTATTATAATATTATTTTTTATAGTCGAGCTTCTCTTGACTTTGAGGTTTTCCGCAGGGTCTTCTCATGATGAACCGAGCTGTTGATGCAAGCTTCCAAGAGGGTCGCATGGCTAAATTCAGGGCTGAGACGGCTGATAAGGAGATTGCCCGTCTGAGAGACGAATTGGAGAGTTCCCGTCTTCGCGAGAGGGAGTCGGTCGTGACGCAGGTTCGTTGTGCTTATAGGAGAAGGAAGAAAGAGATGGCTGAAGTCATGAAGACCCGTCGTGACAAGTTCTCATGTTAATTTGAGGAGCTTAAGAGGGGTTATAAGAACCTCAGGGATTATCACGAGTGTCATGGTACTGTGGGCGGATTATACCTCACGCAGACCCCTAACTATTCGTTTGATGCTGAGTATATGAGGCAAATTGGACACATGAACGAGAGAGATATGGACTTCGCAATTCCTCAATTTGAGGAGAGGATTTGGGAGCAGTGGAACTCGATTCCCGTTTCTCCTGATACAGTGGAAACCAAGACAGGAGCCGCCGATGAGACGGCGAGGTGAACCAGCCAACGACTCCTATAGATGTCATAGACTACTCGCTCGAGAGGTCAATGATGGCGTACGTCGGTCTCGACGACTAATCGTAATTTTGGCCGTGACTTATTTGGAATGTGTTCCCTTTTATTATAGTGTGTTTACTTTATTTTTTTTATCTCCGGCCAAGTGTGGTCGAGTATCATGTAGAGGGACTGGCCATGTGGGGCATTGAATCTCTACCTTTAATCGTCTTTTGTTCAAATTGTGTCTTTTATAAAATAGTGGTTTCGAGAATGTTTTGATTTTGTTATGTGTAGGGTAATATTCGAGTTGTCGTCACGCCTTTTACCTCTCTTGGTGGATCATCCTATTCTCTTCCCATCTTAGATGTTTGAGAGGTTTTCAAAATTTCGGGAGCGTTTAGATGCGGAAGAAGAGACATGCTTTCAGGATCTCGTATCTTTTTGATATCATGACTTGAGACGTTAGAGATCAGTGTGCTGGGTTTTGGGTAAAACCTAGGTTTACTTTCGGTTTGAGGCTTTGCGATGACTAATCGGCTTTCATTTTGCCTAGTTTGATTTGTACTTACTCCGTTCCCATTTAAAGTCCGCAATGGGTTCTCGGCTTATACGACATGTCTGGTCGGTGTCGAGCATCTCTCCGGAGACTATTTTTAAGTCGTCTAGAAGTGCTGACCAAAATTTCGAATTTCTTTTATAACACTCTATTTATCCTAGTGTGATGTGAGATGATCTATCCCTTAGGACAGATCTGGGTGCGTTTGTTTAAGACAACTAAGTTTCTCGGAGGGGCCAATCGATGAGTGTTTATGATTTATAGTTGCGAATGGACTGGGAATGTGATTTCAAAAAATCTAGGCGATGTCTCGCTTATTTTTTTTGAAAATCTACTCTGCGAATGTAATGTTTTAAGCATCTGGGACCAGGGTCTCGTATTTTGGTTGGGAGTCGGAATCGACTATTCGACCGACATATGTTTGCTAAGGAGTTTTGTGGTCGTCGGGATCTGTTGATCTCGGCGATGCCTTAGTCAGTATGACAAGGTTTTTTGTTGAATAACATAGCGTGGAGTTGATTCGTTTTGAGGTAGGATGATTTTCCGTGAGTTTCTGTTTTTGGGTTCGTGCGATAATCGTTTTGCTCATATATGGATGTTTTCAGAAAATGTTTCTTCACGAGATAAGAGAGATTTTGCGAAATTCTAATGAAGTCTTTATTGCCGAAAATGTTTTTGAAAATATTGAGTACAAGGCAAATATTTTAGAATGCGGAAATATATGAGTATTCGTATATGTACCCACTCCCCCTTTTTTTGGAGAAGGGGATAGCTGAACACGTCTTTCGACAAGCTGCCTGCGTACCCCTTTCGAGGATCAAGACATCTCGTAGTTCTTCTGTTTATGCGAGTGTGTTTAATTGGCTGTCGTGGTAGTGTCGACTGCATTAGTTGCAGGGTCGATGTCTTCCACCGGATTTGTCTCCTCTAGTGGGGTTGATTCGTTGGGCACTGGAACTAGTTGTTCTTTGGATGTTGCTTGAGTTGATGGTTCCAGATCGTTTTTGTCCGAAGTGTTTTGGTCGATGCTTGAGCTAGCTTTGGGCGTTTGGCCTTCGCCATTGCTGTGTTCACGACTTGTCTTAGCTTGTGTTCGGCTAAGAAGCAACTTCTTGACTGTTTCTGGCATCCCTAGGTCACGGAAATTCCGTTATGAGTTGAAAATTTAATGCATCAGTGATAAATCGATGGGATTGATTTCATGGTGTTTAGCGAAGGCGTACCTATGATGACATTGTAAATGGCCGGGTGGTCGACTGCGGAATTGACGATCTTGGTGACTTCTTTTGCCGCAATGGGCAGTTTGATTGATCTAAGGGTCATTGACAGTATGCCAGAGAAGTCGGTCAGCTGTTTTGGCGATGGTATGACTTCTCCTAATTCGACGTTCATCCTCTTGAGAGTATCGCAGAAGATGCCATTGACCGTGCTTCTTGTGTTGATGAGAACACTGGCGACCTCGAGATCTCGTATTACGATATCAATTACGAGTGGATCGCAGTGTGGTGATCGATCTTGTCGGCCTCTTCATCATCGAAAGTGATTGTTCCTTTCAGGATGTTGCTAGGCACGGACCAGGTAAGCCAACATGCGCTTGTCTCGGCCTTGCGCTGATAGGCTATGATGGCGGAAACGGTATCGCTGCAATATTGCGATCCGCCGATGATCATGTTCACCTTGCTATGATTGCTGTCGTTGCCCTCATCGGTTTTGCCTCCTACCGTCTTTTCTTTCGATTGGTTCCCTTGGGAAGAGTTCTCCGTTAGAGGGACCTGGTCGTTTCTCGGGGGACGGTTCTGAATCATGGATGAGATCCTTTATCAGCTGAGCAGCTTTGCGGCCAACCTCACGCCGAGAACTTTTCAGTTAATGGTTGAGTGGCTGCGGGCCTGGTGGAAGTCGCAGAAGACATTCTTGTCATAGGTCGGATTCCGGGTCCATGTGTTGCCCGTAGTCTGGCCTTGTTCTGATCTGGATTTAATAGCGTAGTTATGCGCTCCCTAGGTTTCTTCTTCCCCGCGATGGATGCCTTTATCGTTGCAAGGTTTTTCATTTTTCACGTTAGATCCGAGCTTGGATCTTTCAATGAAATCTTCATCGACTTCTGCTTCTGAAACAAGACCTTTGTTTCTTCTTCGATGATGATGTAAACAGTGGCCTTGTGAAGTGCATCTCGGATCGTACGCGGCTTCTCCAAAGTTATCCACTTCCTGAACTTTGACTTGTACCAGAGCGTCTTCCAGAGTGCGTCTATGGCAACCTTGTTTCTTATTCTGCTGACTCTAGCCATGACGGTTTTGAACCGTTTTATGAAGCCACAGAGAGACTCGTCCTCTCCCAAGGATAAGCTCCAAAGTTCGACTTCGGAAGTTTCTCGGTCGATGAACATCGAGTATTGCTTGAGAAACTCTGAGGCGAGTTTACGGAAGCTTGCGGTGGAATTCCGTCTAAGGCGAGAGAAGCACTCGAGCGCTTCTCCTTGGAGGTTTTCCACGAAGAGGCGGCATTCGCTGGCGTCTGTTTCACTTTCTCTGAAACTTTCTCTTCCCATCGCGATCTGGAAATCTTGCAAGTGTTCCTTAGGATTGGGGTACCGTCGTAAGAAGTTACTTTGATCTTTCTGGGGTCCAAAACCCTAGTTTCGGTGATGCGACTAGTGAAAGGCGTTTTGCAAGCCTCCTCGAGGAGCAGATCGATCTTCGGTGCGGTGCAAGTAGCATGATGGATTGGAGACTTCACCGCACTAACTTCGGCTACAGTTTTCATAAGGAGATTGTGAATCTCGGAGTTATCGCTAGTAGATTACCAACTTTGTCGGCATTTGCTACGAGTGTTCCGAGCCTGTTCCTCGGAGAGTTCTTCCAGTTTGTCCCAGAAGACATCTCTTCTTCTCCAGTTATAGGGTTTTCAAACTCGGACTCGCCCTTGTCGCTCGGTTCCTTGTGCAACGTGTATGTACGTCTGCGTCTTCGTCCGTAGGATCGGATTGACTGCTAGAGTCCACATTGACGCATTTGATTCCTCCTCTTCTTTATCTTCCTCGATAGGAGGGAGGTTGTAATACCCCTGATCTATGGTATCAGGTCAACGTAAGTCAACGGACGTAGAATAATCCATCCAAATATGAACACGCTTTAAGAAGACTTGAATAGAGGTTCGGTCGAAGCAACTTGAAGAATGGTCGAGACTCTAGCTGGAATAGACGACATGGACGAAGGTGATATTTTGAAGACGGGTGAACTAGGAGTAACTCTACTTAGATCACTCAGGGGAGTAGTACTAGGACATATGTTCGTGATTAAATAAAGATGGTCCATGAGGAATCAAGAGTTGGACGATGATCAAGTCTTTTTGGTCTAGTAAAGAGCGGTCGAGCTAATTAACAAATTTCAAGCAAGGACATTGAATTGAAGAATCTTGGAATGGTTTTTCTACTCAAATACATTCAAATGAAGACTTTTAGGAGTTGATGACGTGGCAAGGAAGTAGTGACCAAGGATGACATGGCGATGACATGACGGACACCCATTGGTAGCGAATGGTGATGTGGCGAAGTACTCATGGCGATTTCTCATTGGCTGGGGAGGTTACTTGGTGACCAATCTATTGAGTTTTTAGAAGGAGAAGACTTGCCTTGTCAAGGTTTGAAGACTTGGAGAGAAAGCTAATGGAGGTTCTAGAAGGAGGAATCTTGCAAAAAAATTTTACTTAGTGGGACACATGTCCTCAACACTTCATGGAAAAAGTCAACATGTCCCACCAACCTCAGCACCATTCTCTATAAATACCAGACCCCTCTCCTTCAATTTTCCCATCCCAAAACCGTGAGTGACCCTTAGAGAGAGAAAGAGAGAAAGAAAGAGAGAGAGAGAGAGAGAGAGAGAGAGAGAGAGAGAGAGAGAGAGAGGGTGAGTTTAGAGAGAGAAACCAAGTTTTAGAAAGTTTTTGATTTCTTTAGTTTAGCATTTTTAGGGAGGTTTCCGAAGGTTCTAGGTAGTCTTCGTAGGCATCAAACCAGGTGGGTTCCGAAGCCTTGTTTGTGTGTTACTAACTGTGTGTGTTCATGTTGGTGAGCTTTAGGCGTGATGGTTCATGAGATTGAACCTCATTTACCGCTTGTGTGTGTATGGGAGATTGGAGTCCCCATACTTAAGTGTTTATTTTTATTGTGTTGAACCGCAAAAGATTTGAGTGAAACTCTCTCTTGTCGGGTGTGTTGCTTGCTTGCTTAGTTAGTAGTGAGTAGTGTAGTCTAGATTAGGTTGTTGTGTCTAGATTAGGTTGTTGTGTCTAGATTAGGTTGTTTGGTGGGTGTCCCTAGTCTAGACTGAGCATTTCATGTTGGTTAGAGGTGGAGCTCCCTCATGCGTGTTGTACTTATGTCTTGGTCTAGACTAGTGGTTGATGGCCGTTCCAATGGTATATCCCTCGCGGTGGGACTCTCTAGTGATGTGCTTGGACCATCTCGGGGTTAGATTGGGAGAAGCCAAATTCTCCGATGATTTGGACCCTGGGGTTAGATTGGGAAAAGCCCAATTCTCCAGTGGTGGAGTAACCTACCATCCATGGCTTGTCAACTGTAAAGTGGGTCACACCCATGGGCGAGCGCTGCATGACAATGCGGCCAGGGTTAGATTGGGAGAAACCCAATTCTCGAGATGATGTTTCTGGACCATGTGACTCTTGTGTTTATGGTCGGGAGTGTTCAGGGTGGACTCTCCGGTGATCTGGTTGGACCATCTCGGGGTTAGATTGGGAGAAGCCCAATTCTCCAGTGGTGGAGTGACCTACCCTCCATGGCTTGTCAACTGTAAAGTGGGTCGATGATGTTTCTCAACCATGTGACTCTTGTGTTTATGGTCGGGAGTGTTCAGGGTGGAGTGGTTAGGGCTCCGTGTGTTTAGGCCCCGAGATGATTGGCATGTGGCCCCATCCTTTTTGGGTACTCGAGTATTTTATTTTCGTTGTTGAGTCTAGGATTGAGTCTAGATTGCTTGCTTGTCATTAGGTCTTAGTGGGGAGACTAACTCCCATTGTTTCGTAGTTTATTTCTTGATTGCTTGCTTGATTGATTGTTTTTGTGTTTGTTTTTTTAAGCATGGGCTGGGGAGGGTTAGTTGTTTTAGGAACTCACTGAGTAATCTCGATTACTCATCCCTTCTTCTAATATGCAGGTAACCAGTAGCTGGGAAACATAGGAGCAGCGAAATGCAAGGCAGCCAGCATAGATTTGGTGGCATAAGCATAAGCAAGGATTAGCTTTTGAATGTATATTTTCTTTGCTTTTCTTTTGACACTAGGCCATGCGTGCAAACTCTATATTTTGTAACATTTTTTATTGTTTATGTAAACGCTTTCCATCTACTATTAAAAAAATGAATGCTTATATTCGTTCTTTTTGTGCTAATGGTATATACCTTGTCCGGGTCGACACAACTCGGAGTCTTTGGTACGGGTTGCAAAGCCTTAGGCAATGGCCTTTGAGGACATAGCTAACTGGGACGGGTTGGTCGAAGGTCTTGATTCGTTCTTGATCATTGGTCTATCTGACTCGGCGAGCTATACTTGTTGCATTCTCAGGCCGTTCCGGGTTAGTCCGGCCTAGGATGGTTTGGGGGTGTTACAAATGGGGGTATCAGAGCATGGCTCTGATCATGCTAATAAGCTTTAACTTTTCAATGTTTTATCGAGTCAAAATGAGTCGCTTATGCTACATTAGGAATCCGGTGCGTTCCGCTTAGGTATTAAATATTAGGTTTAGGATTAGGATTAGAAACTAGTATTAGTCCTTTAGGGTAGTTTAGGTTTAACCCTTATAGCTGTGCAGATGTCTAACCAAGTATCAGGAGCAGATTGTTCGGAACATCGGGTCATGATGGGTCGAGGTACGCAAACTACCACAACTTTTGGAATGTTCCAGATTCAGCAAACCAGACCGGCGACAGTGGACCAAGACCTATGGAAGGTGTGGAACGTGCACATAGTGAGGAGAATGTACATCCAGAAGCTTGGAGGTTGTCAGTATCACCAGCCAACACTCAACGTGCAGGATCAGAACCATTCGTTGGACCGCGTCGACCCCGTTCATCTCATGCAGATTCAGAAGGATCTACATCAAGGAGAAACAGTCCAGGACCGGCAGAAGCAGAAGCAGCTGCACCAGCCCAAACAGATGGGAATAGACCAGCGGATCCTACTTTGTCTATGGTGCATGACCTCTTGTCTAAAGTCTTAACCAGCAAAGTCACCCCAAGTCCAGAAGCAAACCAAGCACCGCAACCAGACTTCCCGAAGTACGTCCTTACAATGAAGAGCATGGGAACCGTCAGGTTCGAAGGAGAAGCAGAAAATTTCAAAGTAGATGCATGGATACGTCATGTAGAGAAGAACTTCCTAGCAACCAAGTGTCCGGACGAGTTCAAGAAGGATGTAGCTGTGTACTACTTGGAGGGCGATGCAATGTCATGGTGGGAGAGTATTTCTCGAAGACAAGGAGCAGCAGACATGGATTGGGATACATTCAAGAAGGAGTTTCAAAGGAAGTATTTTCCACCAGAAGCCAGAGATAGAATGGAACAAGCTTTTCTTCGACTAGGGCAAGGAGGAAGGAGTGTAAGGGACTATGAAGCAGAATTTTTCAAGCTTAGTTGATACGTCTACTGGAGTGGAGATGAAGCACTGTTAGTCCGTAAATTCTTGTGTGGTCTCAAGCCAGAGATTGGGAGTCATCTACAAGATGTCAATTTCAAAATTTTGTTCGAGGTGGTAGAGAAAGGAGTCAACGTGGAAAAATGGTAACAGCAGAACGTGGGTCAATGCTTATGGTCGGACCAAACCTCAAAGCCGCAGCCTAGTCAACCAAGAGAGGATAGGTTTTGAATCAACCTAAGGAAAGGGAGAAAGGGTCAGTTCAAATGGCAAGGAAAACCGAGGGCACAAGTGAAATGCTTTACGTGTGGTCGATTGGGACATTACTCCAATGAGTGTACCAGTTCAACCACCGAGAGACCAGGTTGGAAGGCAACGATTACATGCTTTGGATGTGGAGAGAAAGGTAATTTTGCCAGTGAGTGTACCGTGTTTTGCCCAGATCAAGGAAGAGGAATGTTTGCGTGTACCCAACCGACCCGACCGACCAATGAACGCTCGACCGCGCATCCTGCACCTGGAGGAAGAGTTTATGCTCTGGATGGGGAAATAACTCCATCTAGTGCTCCAAGACCGTCGAGGAGTCCTGTGACATGTTTGTTTGGGTGCAAACTCTTACTTTTGTGTTTTTGAATTATTGTTAAGTAGTTAGTAGTTTGTAGTGTTAGCATTCTGGATGAATGCTAGTGTGTTGATCTTATATTTTAGGATCATTGTTAGTTAGTAGAACCCCTTTTTTCGTTTTTAGAGAACCACCCATAGTTTTGTGAACCAAGAAGTAGCCTCTAGGTATGTAGAAACCCTTGTGACCCGTGATATTGATATCTAGGTGTTAACCCTTGGAGACCAAATCTTGAAAGCTGAGAAAGTGTTCCCACTGAAATCCAACCTGAAACCCTTTTAGCCAACCTAGTAGCTATGCCCTTAGAAGATTTTGAGGTTACTATAGAGATGGATTGGCTGTCTAGGTGCCGGACATGAATTGACTGTGCAAGAGAAAGAGTTCTGAAGACGACCAGCAAGTGGTATCGGCATATCATGGCATCATGCCTAGCATTTCGGCAACGTTTGTAACGTCAATGAGCTCAGAGAAGGCATTAGATGATGGAGAGGTCTATTACCTATATTAGTGAAGAGTCCAAGAAAGTATGAAGCGAAGGAGAGAACGATGTAGTGAAGATAGGAGAACAAGCTCAAGAGAAGATTTGGTGTTGTATTTATGGTGAAGATCAAGTTTTTCCAAGGAGAGGAGACACCAAGTGAAGATTACGAAGTCAAAGAAGTTTGTTGAAGCAGAAGAGTGAGGAAATGCAAGAAGGAAGCAAAGATTAACGAGAAGCATCTGCAAAATGAGAATCAAAGCAAGGAGAAGAGAGGAAAAGGCTAAGTCAGAAGCAAGAAGAGTTTGAGTTCGAGCAGCATAAGGTGGAAGTAAATGGTGGCGTCCAAGTAAATGGAAGAAGCAGAAGCTAGAAGCAGATAACGGCATCAACAATATTAGACCAAGGGATAGATCAATAAAACCGCATGAAGCAAGTTAACCAGAAGTGTGTAAGGAAGAATCGAGGAGAGAAGAAGAAGAAGACATGGTGGAAGACTAAAGAAAGAAGCAGTTAGGAATAAGCTGAAGAAAGTTAAGAAGGTGGTTACAGAAGATAGAAGTGCCTTGTGAATTCGAGGATGAATTCATTTAAGGAGGGAGAATGTAATACCCCTGAACTAGGGTATCAAGTCATTGTAAGTCAACGGACGTTGATCAAGCCATCCAAATATGAAGAAGCTTTAAGAAGATTTGAATAGAGGTTCGGTCGAAGCAACTTGAAGAATGGTTGAGACTATAGCTGGAATGGACGATATGGACGAAGGCGATATTTTGAAGACAGGTGAACTAGGAGTATCTCTACTTAGATCACTCAAGGGAGTAGTATTAGGACATATTTTCGTGATAAAATCAAGATTGTCCACGAGGAATAAGGAGTTGGACGATGATCTAGTCTTTTTGGTCAAGTCAAGAGCGGTCGAGCCTATTAACGAATTTCAAGCAAGGACATGGAATGTCGGCATGTTGGAATGACTTTTCGGAGTTGATGACGTGGTAAGGAAGTAGTGACCAACTCATTGGTAGCGATTGGTGATGTGGTGAAGTACACATGGCGATTTCTCATTGGCTGGAGAGGTTACTTGGTGACCAAGATATTGAGTTTCTAGAAGGAGAAGACTTGCCTTGCAAGGTTTGAAGACTTGGAGAGAAATCTAATGGAGGTTCTAGAAGGAGCAAGCTTGCAAGCAAAGTTTCCTAAGTGGGACACATGTCCTCAACACTTCATGCACAAAGTCCACATGTCCCACCAACCTCAGCCCCATTCTTTATAAATACCAGACCCCTCTCCTTCATTTTCCCAAAACCGTGAGCGACCCTTAGATAGAGAGAGCGAGGTGAGTTTAGAGAGAGAAACCAATTTTTAAAAAGTTTTCAATTTCTTTAGTTTAGCATTTTTAGGGAGTTTTCCGAAGGTTCTAGGTAGTCGTCATAGGCATCAAACCAGGTGGGTTCCGAAGCCTTTTTTGTGTGTTACTAACCGTGTGTGTGCAGGTTGGAGAGATTTAGGCGTGATGGTTCATGAGCTTGAACCTCATTTACCGCTTGTGTGGGTGTATGGGAGATTGGTAGTTCCCGATACTTGAGTGTTTATTTTTATTGCGTGTTATAGTTATGTTTATGCATTGCTTGTCTTGTTGCTGTGTTGAACCGCAAGAGATTTGAGTGAAACTCTCTCTTGTCGGGTGTGTTGCTTGCTTGCTTAGTTAGTAGTTAGTAGTGTAGTGTAGGTTAGGTTGTTGTGTCTAGATTAAGCTGTTTGTTTGTTGTTGCCCCTAGTATAGGCTGAGCATTGCATGTTGGTTAGAAGTGGAGCTCCCTCATGCGTGTTGTACTTATGTCTTGGTCTAGACTAGTGGTTAATGGACGTCCCAGTGGTATATCCCTTGCGGTGGGACTCTCCAGTGATGTGCTTGGACCATCTCGGGGTTAGATTGGGAGAAGCCCAATTCTCCAATAATGTGGACCCTGGGGTTAAATTGGGAGAAGCCCAATTCTCCGGTGGTGGATTGACCTACCCTCTATGGCTTGTCAATTGTAAAGTGTGTCGCGTCCATGGGCGAACGCTGCATGACGATGCGGCCAGGGTTAGATTGAGAGAAGCCCAATTCCCAGAGATGATGTTTCTCGTCCATGTGACTCTTGTGATTATGGTCGAAAGTGTTCAGGGTGGAGTGGTTAGGGCTCCATGTGTTTAGGGCCCCGGGATGATTGGCATGTGGCCCCATACTTTGTCTGTACTCGAGTATTTTATTTTCGTTGTTGAGTCTAGGATTGAGTCTAGATTGCTTGCTTGTCATTAGGCCTTAGTGGGGAGACGAACTCCCATTGTTTAGTAGTTTATTTCTTGATTGCTTGCTTGATTGATTTTTTGTTTGTTTGTTGTTTAAGCATGGGCTGGGGAGGGTTAGTTGTTTTAGGAACTCACTGAGTAATCTCGATTACTCATCCCCTCTTCTACTATGTAGGTAACCAGTAGGTAAGAAGATTAGGAGCAGCGGAACGCAAGGCAACCGGTATAGCTTTCGTGGCATAAGCATAAGCAAGGATTAGCTTTTGAATGTATATTTTCTTTGCTTTTCTTTTGGCACTAGGCCATGCGCACAAACTCTGATATTTTGTAACATTTGTATTGTTTATGTAAACGCTTTCCATCTACTATTAATAAAATGAATGTTTATATTCGTTGTTGTTTTGCTAATGGTATAGACCTTGTCCGGGTCGACACAACTCGGAGTCTTTGGGGGTTGCAAAACCTTAGGCCATGGCCTTCGAGGACATAGCAAGCTGGGACAGGTTGGTCGAAGGTCTTGATTCGTTCTTGATCTTTGGTCGATCTGACTCGGCGATCTATACTTGTGGCATTCTCGGGCCGTTCCGGGTTAGTCTGGCCTAGGATGGTTTGGGGGTATTACAGAGGTCTCCCGGGTTTTCCTGTGTTAGTGCGGGGTTACTTCGTCGGGATTTTGTCCAAACGTTTTCCCATGTGCGTTGCCGGACTGGTCCAAAGGAGCTGCAAAATCGAGTCTTCCTCCGCAGTTTTTGGTTGTTCCATGCGGAAAACAGCCGTGTTCCTTGCTGTTAGGATTTCAACCTGTTTAGCGAGAGAAGTCATGATTTTAACCTGTTCTTCCGACTTCTTTTGGAAAGTCAAGAACACCTTCTTTACCTCTTCGAATGCTGTGGTGTTTGCATTGGCGTTAACCACAGTAACGTTCGTTACTAGAGTGTCTTCAACGTTGTCGTCGAAGATGTTATCATCACGAGGTTTTTGGTTGGTGAGATCGATGAGCTGACATGTTTGATCGAGCGTTAGTGGCTGAGAGTTAGTTGGTCCGGAACCCCCCTCCTTCTAGCGCCAAACTATGAGAACCAAAATTTGCACTGTTGATTTCCGTTGATTTAGGAAGGCAAGGTAAACCTAGCTTTCCTAGATATCCCAGATTTAATAGGTAAGGCTTTGGCGGAAAGAGCCGATAACAACTCGATAACAAAAAACATAAAATATGCCTAATTTCCGTAAATGCTATGCTTGGTCTGAGTAAGTTTTTTTTGTCTCCTTCTGCATCTTCAGCCTCGAAGCTCTTATATACTCCTCCCTGAGGCGGTTTGCTCTTTCCTATTCTGCCCTAGGTCAAGTTTATCGCTTTGCGGAAATCTTCCCTTTTCCCTCGATCTTTGCGATTATCTTTGGAAAACTTATATTTATCTTCTGAACTTAACATCTATCTCTTCCTAAAAGATAAAAGGTAGACCGTCACAAAGATTGGGCTCGATTTTGTGTAAAACACAAGTGGGTTTTCAGCCGAGTTTTAGACCTTCTTGGGCCGTTTTCGACTTAAGCATTTTTTATGATTTTATCGAAAGAGCTTTTCTGAAACGACATCATCCTGAAGAGAGTTCGAATCTCTCATATAGTGCAGGCAACTTTAGGTGTTCCATCAATTGTTGCTGTTTACACGATTAATTTGAACTTTATACAAGGAATCGAGTTCTTATGGTAGAGTTCAACGTCGATCTCGATCGAAACAAAACAAAGACGAGTCCGATCCGATTTCAAAGGAGGACGTTACAAGGACGGGATGAAAATGGATTGGTTGAACCAACTCGCCGAACGACCAAGTTGGATTGCTTGTTCGACCATACTCGCCCGTTTGGCAAATTGGATTGGTCTAACTCGCCGAACAGGCGAGTTAGTCGTCCTGTTTCATCCAACGCTCCCATTCGGCGAGTTAGATTTGTCCAACTCACCGAACGGGCGAGTTGGTCGGCCCATGCTACCCAACTCGCCAGTTTGGCGAGTTGGTTGGCCCATGCTTCCCAACTCGCGCGTTCGGCTACTTTGAATGGTCCAAATCGCCAAAAGGGCGAGTTGGTCGGCTTGTGTGAATCCCTCTTCCCAGTTCATACGAAACTTTACTTCAATTTTCCCGCTCTCTTCTTTTGAGATATTATCTCTCGGGAAGTTTCTAACGTTGATTCCGTCGTAATTGATTTTGACCCCAACACCCATCATCATCAATGCCAACTTATATCACGGAGAGCAAGCACTTCAGCTTAACAAGTTGCGGAAACATCGCAAGGATATCGAATATTCTTTAGATGATATTCCAGAAATTTCTCCCAATTTGTTTATGTATATGATACACCTGGAAGACGAATCCAAGTCATATATTGAACATCAAAGGAGACTGAATCCTAACCTAAAAGAAGTAGTAAAGAAAGAAATCATGAAACTTCAGAAAGCAGGGATTATATACCCGATCTCAGATAGTAATTGGATCAGTCCGGTGCACGTCGTTCCTAAAAAAGGCGGAGTAACTGTTGTGAAGTATGACAAAGATGAATTAATTCTAATGAGAACTGTTACTGGACACATAATGTGTATAGATTACAGAAAGCTTAACGCTGCCACAAGAAAGGATTACTTCCCTCTACCCTTTATAGATCATATGTTAGAAAGACTTGCAGGTCACAAATACTATTGTTTTCTTGATGGATAAGAATTTTATATCATTTTCCAAAAATGTCGTGCTTCGGAAACGTCGTGCTTCTAAATCTTCGTTCTTTTAAAAATGTTATGCCCCCAAAACAACCTTCTGATCAGTATATCACATTTTCTAACCATGGTCGAGTGGCATATTAGACACATAGTTCGTACACAATCAATACTTTTTTTTTCAACCACTTCATACTTCATAATTTCTCGATCGATCCGATCACCCGCGACTCAACCACCAAATAGATTCTCGACCATTCTTCCATTTTTTCTAATCATGTAAAGTTTTATGTGATCAAAACATAACATTCCTCAACATGCTTTGAATCCCAAAACCTTGGCTCCAAATTATAACTATCAATTTTTTATAGGGTTTCTATATCCCCCCCCCTTAACAGAATTCGTCCTCGAATTCCAAGGTTCTGCGGGGCCTCCTTCCTCCATCACAACGTTCTATCGGAAAAAACTCTGGGTGATCGGCCTTAAATCCTTCTTCATCCTCCCAAGTGACATGAATCATGTTTTGTTTTCCCCAAAATACTTCCACTTGAGCAATCTCACCATTCTTTAGCTTCCGAATATTTCATTCTCCTAATCTGATTGGTCCTTCCGGATACGTAGGGTATGTCCCCAACTCCTTGATTCTTCGGTCTCAACAGCACTTGGATCTGGTATATGTTTCCGAAGCATGGAAAGATAGAATACAAGATGTTGATTGATGTGATCAAATACCCCAAGAGCAACTCTCTCAAATAAGAGATCGATTGCTAGGTCAGATAATATATAGAGTAGTAAATAATAAACAAGTAAATCAAGGAGTTTTTTGTTTGATTGAAGGATGGGTGCTAGACTTAGGGTTTCAGGAAAGTGAATTACAGTGGATAGGATGTAGGGAATTATTAATATGCGAGGACAATAAGTTAACTAGTATGACCTCCTCTTGTCCCAACTCTCGTATACAGGACAGAGGAGTAGACCGTCGATCAATGGCTAAGGCCGAGTGTAGATCGACGACAATCAGACAGGAAGTTTGTGCGCTATTCTAATCGAATCTGGCACATAACCTACTCTCGTAGTTGTCCATGTCCTAAGTTCAGGTTTTTAGTAGCTACTCTAGAATGCAAGCATTAAACAAAATTCCAAAGATTGATATTACTTCTTCCTAGCAATCCTATTTTGGGACTAATTCATCAGTACACTAGAACCTAAATCTAACACGTGGATCTTTTCAAGCATGATAGTTGTCAAAGAAAACCACAAATGAATAGATATGAAATAAAATAAATTTAAAAACCAAAGGAGTTCCAAGAGGAATATGAAGGAGTTCCACTCTTCTCTCCTAACTAAGAACAATGAACAGAATAAAGCATTCTAAAGCGTAGCCATCAACAATGGCTTAGAAAACACATAAATATGGTTTTACTCTGCCAAGGGTATTCTGGTAATTTATGGTAGCCTATGGGCTTAAGTCGGTCTTGAAATATACTCGGCCCGAATTCTGGCATCCCCGTCGATCGACACTAAGGCTTCATCATCAATCCACACTCATTCATGTTCTCGACAGCTTCCTTTCGTGAGGCAAACTAGCCACTCTTTATTTAAACAAGCATAAGTTCTGCTACAAGATGCTGCTTGACCTAAAACAGGTGGCATTGGAAAATTTAACTCCAAGATATATATTATGTTAAATATCGTCTCAATCTAACAGTGGGAAGGTCTCCATTAACAGCTAAATATCTGACGTGTCTATGTAGTTCTGCACCTCAAAAGCTCCAGCTTCACCAAAGTTCTCCAGAACGTACCTGAATCTGAGAACACTCTAAAACATACTCCCAACCCATATTATATATTCTAAAAAGAACATATAACATGGTCTAAAAGTGAAAAAATCCATGGTATATCAACTTCTCCAAACTTATATTTTTGCTTATCCTCAAGCAAAGAATATCACAATCTGAAAAAAGCTTGAAAACACAGGGACTCACAATATCTCTAACTTATCCTTATAAACTTTACTATGTCTCAACCACATTAAATAAATGCTAATCTTTGAGAAACTTTATATACCTTATCCTAGTAGAGCAACCAAATCCATTCTACATTCAACTTAGCAAATACTACTCTTACTCACCCTCTATTAACCTCATTTCTTGCATAAATTAAATTGCAGGATTTACCATGGGAATACCGATCAAAGGACACATGGACTCTTATTCCTACAAGTATTCTGAACACACAAGTAGTAGTCATCTGTGATCCCTTTCATCCCTCTTCTCTGAATCTTTTTAGATCTCAAACTTAATGGACAATGATAGTGATAGAATCCATCTTGACATCTTATTTTCGATTTCTTCTTTCTTTTTTTCTATTTTTTTTGGGTAAACAACATATTTCCACACCAGAAGTATCGTATAGTAACAGTTCCACACAATCTTTTATGCTCGTCCTAATTGCACATATTCAAAGTAAATGAACCTATTTACCCCTATATTCAAAGATCAAAACCCGAAACCACACAGACGAAGGTTTAGCTTGGTCTTACTGGTTTAGAATCTAAACATATATCAAACCAGTTAAATTGATCAAACCAGTTGGTATTGAACTGAAATTAAGACCCGACCCAGCCTGATATTCAAAAAATAGTTGACCTTACTCTTTAGTAAGATGTTGGGTCATGTTTTATTTGGATATCAGGTCTGGTCGGGTCTTAATTTTAGTTTGATACCAAATGGGTTGACATAGGTTTACTTAGTTTGATATCGGTTTAGATTCTAAACCAAGCTAAACTTTCGTCTGTGTGGTTTCATGTTTCGATTTTTGAAAATGGGGGGTAAATAGGTTCATATACTTAAAATGTGTGCAATTAGGACGAGCATGAAAGATTGTGTGGAACTTTGGGCAAAGTTGTAGGCAAATAGTGGGGTCATTGGTAATGTACCTACTCCTCGATTCCAACAATGTGTGAGCATTACTTTGAATTAGAATAGTGGGTTCATCGGTAATGTACCTACCCATCTGCTTCTCAGGAAATCATCTCAATATCTTATTTCTTTCTTTTTATAGATTCCGAAGAGAGCAAGAGAAGGGAATCAGAAGAACAGACACTTTTACCTTCCAGACCTTCAGGAGTAATCCGATCCAAGGTATGTCAAACCCCAAAGCAAGCAAATAAGTCAATATTAGGTCGGATTAGCTTTGGTTCCTTCAAACTCTAAACAAGTTTGATATAGTGACAGGATGATCCACTTTGGTATCTCTAGTACTCTCTGCAAGTAACAAGTCTAAGAATGGTGCTATAGAGTGGTTAGTGACCAAGTAAAAATATAAATGTAATCATAATCCCCTTCTTTACTCAATTTTGAAAAACTTATATAGATATAGCAAAATCTCAAAACAATAAATAGCATCAGAGAACCTCCCCATACTTAAATAACAATGTCCCTAGTGTTATCCTGTCCTAGTTTGGTTAGGATAAATAAATCATAAGTAATAAGCTTAAGAGAGAAACTTGATACCAAACTCTGTAAAAGAGGGTCGATCGATGGTAGGTGGATGGTGTCGAACGATGGTCTTGATCCATTGTCGAACGATGTTTCTTCTTCAGTGTCAACCGATGGTACTCCTAGAAGTTTCTACTCTTTTTTATTTACAAAAACCAGTTTAAAACTCAGTAAAGCCCAATAAACACACAATATTAGTAATACCTCTCTCAGATGTAAACAACACTGTCTCCAGTATTATACACTCTGAGATTGGTGAAGAAATAAATCATAAGGATAAAATTTAACAAGGAAAATTGATATACCTGCTTGCTGATGGTGACCGTCGATCGACACATTTAGGTGGCAATCGATCGATGCTCGGTTTGCTCTGTCGATCGACATTGAACAGGTATCTGTAGATGCTATGTGCACACTATCTTCTTTGGATTTTTGTATACACCTACAAATAAAATAAACACGAAAATTTATAAAAAATTTAAAATAAAATCAAATTTAGAACTTACCAAATAGTGAGTTGCCTCTCAATCATCTCTTGGTTAAATCTTTAGCTTGACGTTTTGGAACTCTAGTTCAGTCCATATGAGATCGATAACTTGCTCCAAAAAAATTCCCAGTGTCCAATATCTTAAGCTTTGTCACACTTTTTTTGAAAGCCTCCATAGACTATTCTTCTTTGTCTATCATCTCATCCATAAGGAGTGTTGGAATCTTTGCAAACGACTGTGAGAAGCATCTGCTGCACACTTTGTATTTCCTAACACTATCTGAGAAGTGATGAATCAATGACAACTTTGGACCGCTGGTCCTTTTACTCTTCTTCCATTTCTTCCTCTTCTTTGTGCTATTCTTTCCCCCAGACTTGTCTGATGTCCTGTGGTTGCCTTCATCATAAAGATGTTGGCACACTTCAAACTCATTATGCTCTGATAAGCGATGGGTGTCGATTGCGCTCTAGTGTTGATCTCGATTGATTATCCTATGGTGGTGTCGATAGATTCACCAATGTTGGTGTCGATCGATTCACCAATGGTGGTGTCGATCGATTCACCAATGGTGGTGTCGATCGTGCTGTAATCGATCGTCCTTGGTCATCGTCACCTTCATACCTCAATCTTCTCTGAGAAACAACTGTATGATGAGGATCATCAAATACCTCAATGTAGGGATTCATATGCACACTTCCATCTGGTTGAATAGGAAATTCAACCTCAAAAACAGAGGGCATTGGGGTATTTGTTTCCCTTGATGAAGCATGGAACCACGAATTTCCTAGGATAACTTTTCTTCTTCAGACATGTCCTTTGTTTCATCTTCTCTCTGAGATGATTGAACATGATCTCTATATCAGCGTCTGTCTCCCTAGTCCCTTGTTTCCCTGAAAAACATCCACAACCTGTGAGTATAATAAGCTACATTAAAAAGTATCTAAAGGAATTTTGAAAACTCTTTTGACAAAGCTATCAATCTCTTTTTCATTGGCTTCTCTGCGTTGATGTTTGGGGATATTTTGCTTCCTCTTGTATTGCCCCTCATCTTCTCTATCAGGATCCATATCTTCAGATGTGTCAGTATTCTGTTCTGAAACCGTTATGGTTGGACGCCTAATCGAATTCGCATTGATGTTTGGCAGTCAAATTGGCTTTCTCATCTGTTGATCGATGCTCAGGTCGCATCGTCAATCGATACCTTTATCTCTCTGTCAGTCGATTGTCTCGTGACGGTCTCGATCAATGTTAGTCGATTCACACGAAGCTACTTATGTGGCTGGATTTGTCGTCGATCGATGCTTTTTGCTTGGTGACATGCGTGTTTTTATTGTTCTAGCAGGGTATAAATATCCTAAACAAATAATTATCAAATTAACCCTAGTCCTAACACACAAATAGTACTCTTACCAAAAGTGATCAGGTGTAGAACTTAGGGATCGAATCCACAGAGAGAAATGACACACAATATATTTCTTATTTCTAAAGATTAAGCTAGGTAAATTTATATATTGGTGGCAAACAATCAGTTAAGGAAATATTTATTATCAAGACGTAGAGATGCAATATGGAAATATGCTAAGAATGTAAATATGGAAATAATGCAAATATGGAAATATTCTAATAAACTAACTTGATGCAAATGTAAATATGATAGATCTAGGGTTTCAAGCCTAGATGATTATAGTTGAAAGGAAGCACAAATATGTAAATATACTAGAACTCAAATATTAACTATTCTGACCCTTTTAACTCCAACTCGTACGTGAGCAAAAGGAAAGACCATCGATCGACGGGGAAAGCTTGATGTCGATCGACAGTGAAATCAAAAGGAAGTGTGAACGAGATTTGATAAGTCCACAAGAATTATTAGACCAACTCTCGCATGGGCCTAACAGCCTAGTTCAATGTAGTCTATTCTGGCACAGAACCCACTCTCGTAGTCGTCCATGTACTACTTTCGAGATCCTGGATAGCTAATCTAGAATGCAAGCATTAAGCACAACTCAGTTGAGAGATATTAACTTAACTATCAATCCTATTTTTGGGGTAATCCTTGATTGCTATCATGCAACCCTAAATCTAGTTTGATGACTAATCAGGCATAATCAAAGAAAGAACAATAGTCTGAATATAATGCGTAGATAAAATATTGGGGTTCCAATACAAATCTCCCTAATGAGTTATGGATCTTCTCCCCTAAAAACCTAGAACTATAAAGCTATGTAAGTTGTGTCAAGCCTTGCTTACGCTTGTACTTGCACACTCTGCATAGGCTATATTAACTCCTCAGACTTAACCTTTTGCTTGTCCTCAAGCAATCTAAGCCTGTCAAAAAAAGGTTTTGAAAAGCATAGACTCACATAATGTCTATGTATAACTGTCACCTTATTTTTTTGCAACCACATCCTATCAAGTCAATCAAAGAGAAACTTTATATACCATATCCTAGTATAGCAACCAAATCCAGTCTACAAATAACTTAGCATATACTAGTCTTACTCACACCTGTATTGATTTCATTTCTTTGCATAAAATAAAGGTCAAGGCTTTAACTTGGGAGTATCGAGCAAAGGACACATGGACTCTACATCTGCAAGTATCTGAGCAACTAGGCAGAAAGTCTTCTCTGATTCTTTTCTTCCCCCTTTTCTCTCTGAATCGTTTCAGATCTAAAACTCAATGGACAATGATGCTGATACAGTCCATCTTGCCATCTTACTTTTGATTTTCTTCTTCTTTTCTTTTTCTTTTTCTTTTTTTTTTGGGAAAAGTTGTAGGCGAATAGTGGGGTCATCGGTAATGTACCTACCGCTCGCTTTCAACAATGTGTGATCGTTCCTCCTAATTAGAATAGTGGGGTCAATTGTAATTTACCTACTCCTCTGCATCTCGGAAAGTCATCTTAATCTTTTTAAGCTATTAGGTAGATGCTGAAGAGAAAGAAAGATGGGAACCAGAGGGTGCAATGAGTTCTACCTACAGACTTGCGGAAGGAATACAAGCCAGTTTATAGCGAGCCCCAAAGCAATCAAATAATGATAGGATTAGTTTTGGAAATCAGCTTCGGATCCTGCAAACTCTCTAAGCAAGTGCGATATAGTGGTTGTATGATCCACTTTGGCTTCTTTAGTAATCTCTGCAACAACCTTCCAAGAATGGTGCTAAAGTGTGGTATGTGAATAATAAATCTTGATCATAGTCTCCTTCATGAATCATTAAAGCATTTTGAAAAACTTATATATATATATATATTAAATAAAGCTCAAAACAAATCAAATAGCATTAGTAAACCTCCCCCATACTTAAATTACAATGTCCCTAGTGTAGTCCACCAGGGATTGGTTAAGAAAAATTTAATCATAAGTAAACAATTAAGTAGAAAACTCGATACCAGACTCTCTAAAAGAGCATCGATCGATGGTAGGCGTGTGTGGTCGATCGATGGTCGCAATCGAATGTCGACTGATGGTGCCTCTTGGGTGTCGATCGGTGGGGGACTCGAACAGTCTATAAAAAATTAAAACTCGAAATAAATAATAGTATAAGTAAAAATTAAATAAAAGCTTACTAAACAGTGGGTTGCCTCTCACTCAGCGCTTGGTTATAGTCTTAAGCTCGACATTGTAAACTCTAGGACTAGTATGAAGTTGAATTGACACTTTGAAGAATAGCGTCTACATCTTCTTTGATCTTCTAAAATCATGTACTAATGAAGCTCCTTATTGCCTCATCTCCTATGGCTTTCTCATTCCATGTACCTTTCTCATTCCATGTACCGCTCTTGAAAAATCCGTTGAATGCATTCCCTCTTGTAGTTTCTCAATACTACGTTCTAGCATTCTAAGTCTGGCAGCTGTAGTCTCTAATATATCCTCCAATTGCTGGAAAATATCTTCCTTCATCAGGCTCTGAGAAAAAGCAATCTCATCGAACCTATCTTCTAATTCTATTTATGATGCCATCTTCTGCTCGTTGTATTCAGTGTCGATCGATGGTCTTATGGTGCCGGCGATCGATACGCAATCTCATCGAACCTATCTTCTAATTCTATTTATGCTGCCATCTTCTGTTCGTTGTATTCAGTGTCGATCGATTGTCTTATGGTGCCGTCGATTGATGCCATTACATCTTCCCCAATTGCATGCTGTCTCTGAAAAGTATCCAAATCTTGCTTCATCTCATCCATGTGGACAGTCAAATTAGTGAGGCAGCTGTCTATAAGATAGTAGACATCATCCAGCCTCTTGTAGAAATCATCCAGTGACATCTCTTGAGCTCTATAGATCTCATGCACAATATCATCAATCTCTTCTCTGTTGTATGTGTGTTGATCCTTCCTAGACATAGTGATCTTTGCTGCATTATCTGGTAAACATGTGTAGCTCTGCTCAAACAAATTAGCTCTGCACAAACAAATAAGCTCTCTCTAGAACTGCTCTGGTGTCTTCAGCTTGCACATTCACTAATCTTCCTCTGTAGCTCGTGCATTACCATTCTCATCTCTGTAGATGCCATACTCATCTTTCTTTTCCCAGCGGGAAATTCTGTTGCCCTCTGTATCAAAATCTCTCGTACCTTGCTCGAATCGTCAATCAATCGATGGCCTGATGTTGTTGTCGATCAATGGTGAGAAGTTGTCGGCATCAGAAGGACAAAATTTGTGTACCTCTCGGAAGGGTCTGTCGATCGATACTTGGTAAGTGCCGTCGATCGATTGGTACTTTGGAGTGTATGGAACTTTACGGATCATCTCGTTCTTCTGCCACTCCTTGTTGATCAATGTTGTATGATACGCGTTGATCGATGGCTGTTGCTGCTGTCCAAATGTAATACTCGATCCATTAGCCATAATAAGGGCATCTGCTATATTTTCCTTTGATAATGTAGGATTCTCCATGAAGAGCCCGTGCCACGTCCCTCTGAGTCTCTACAAATTCCGAACTCATATGGGCTAAGATTACCAATATTTTTCTCCTCTGCTCCATGTTCATGCTCTGGTTAACGTCTAATGTCATTCGATGGCCAGGAGTAGCCTGTGATTTATGTTTTATTGTCCACTCTCGCATTGAAACTGGGGGATGCATTCTTCCTCCATGGAAGCATTGTTTTACACCGACAAAGAAAAATGCTCCTTCCATAACTTGTAGTAAGACACGAACCCGTCAATAACCTGCCAGCTCGGCTGATGGGATACATGGACCACATACTCCCTCCCTTTACACAGAAGCATCCCATCCAGAAGTTCAACGTCTAGAATCATACCTACCTCGTAACTCAGCACCAGAATCCCGATGATGTGCTGAAGGCCACGAGGAGTAAGCTGACTAATCTATATCCCGAAGTAATTCGGAATATCTACGATGACCTTCGTAATAGGAAACCAAAGATGGCACTGCGCCAAAAAGGCCTCGTATCAGGTGAAATAAACATGGGTGGTGTCTCCGCAACCTCTCCTCCCTTCGGCAAAAGGAACTTGACCTCCTCGGGAATACGGCGAGACCTCCAAATGGTTTTGAGCCCATTCGAAAACTCATGCTCTACCACCCCACAATGTGGTTATGAGTGTACCGAGGCACTTACCATACCCCAGCAATCGGGGGCTTCGTTCCATTTCTCGCAGCCCAATAATCATCCCTTTCCTTGGGATCGATCTGCTCCCACTCATGCTTAGGCTCAAGGTTACTTAGCGTTGGGTTGGAGACATCAGGTACCGATCTCTCACAGTGAGACTTCGAGGAAGATCCCTTCTGGGAAGACATACTCTCTCTCAAAAAGAAAGAAAAAAAAGAAGGGAGAAAGTCTTTTCTGTTTGGGAATTTGGGAGAAAATCTGCTTAGAAGAAAATACATGAGAAGAGAAGTGAATGTGAATTTTGAAAAACTTACTCCACATACTTGTAGACAAGAAAATTCACTATTCACTCTCGGAATTTTTGCCATTGATTACGCCTAACTTTCCTTAAACGTCTAAATCGCCCGTAAGAAACATTACGATTCTTATGAGATGGGGGGCTGGCTGTTGGGGTCAAAATCGGTCACGACGAAATCAGCGCCAAAAAGTCCCCGAGAAACGTTTTGAAGGAACAACTTAGAGACTTCCCGATAATCTCAAGCCATCGAATACTCCGGGAAAATCCTAAGAAAGATCATTTACCCCTCGACGGATGACTCGAACATCACAATCACGAACAACGTTCAAAAAACGATCCACTCCGCCCATCGAGCGAGATGGACGGATCTACCTCGCCATATGGGCGAAGTGGATCGTGCATGGATTCACTTGGTCCGTCGGGCAAAGTGAAACACACACGGATCCACTTCACCCGTCGGGCAAAGTGGACTGGTCCAACTCACCCGTCAGCCAATATGAATACTGATCATCTCATTTGAGTTTATTCTCTTTGTTCTTTGTTTAGAGCATTTCTGTTTCTTGGTGAGGTAATCTCCGAGTAAACAAACCTTCATTCGTTGGACTTGTGTGTCACATCAAGCAACGACGAATCTCTGGGAGTATCATCAGGCCATCCGCAACCCTTTGTGTCACCATTCAACCCATCAATTCTCCCTTTTTGGCAAGTTCATATCCTTCTGACCGTTTGAGTGATCTTGTCCAATCCTACGACATATCAGTGGCTCACCCAAACCGGAGCAGAGAACAGCTGGAAAAAGTCATTAGATGACATCATAAATGCTCGGAGCTGTTGGGGTCAAAATCGGTTACGACGGAATCAACGTCAGAAACCTACCGGGAAATGCACCCTTTGTGAAAGACATTGATAATATCTCAAAAAAACAAACGGAAACGGGAAAAATTGAGGCAAATCTCATCGAACGGGAAATCGAACCACAAGAAACGACCAACTCGCCCGTTCGGCGAGTCAGACCGGTCCAACTCACCAAATAAGCGAGTTGGCCAATGCAGGCCGACCAACTTCCGAACGGGCGAGTTGGACAGCGTGGGCCAACCAGTTCGTCCGTTCGGCAATTTGGACAGCACGGACCAACCAACTCGCCCGTTCGGCGAGTTGGACCAGTTCAACTCGCAAAACGTGCTAGTTGGATAGCATGGACCAACCAAATTGCTGAACGGACGAGTAGGAGGACATGGCTCAACCAACTCGCCCATTCGGCTAGTTGGACAAGCCCAACTCGCCAAACGGGCGAGTTAGGAAGCACAAGCAATCCGACTCACCCTCGGCAAGTCCGATCGATCAATCCAATTTTACCTCGTCCTAGTAACTCTCTTTTAAAAACTTTATCGAACTTATCTTTGTTCTGTCTCGGTCAGGGTTGACAATGAAAAATTTACCAGAAGAACTTGTTTTGCCGAGAAAGGATCGGGTCGATCGTATGAGATGGTAACGGTTAACTAAACACCTGGAGTCACACGTCCCATACGAAGGATCTTAACTCTCGGACGACGTCGTCTTAGGAATGCTCTTTCAATAAAATTGTGAAAACGCCTAAGTAAAAAAACGGTTAGAAAAGGTATAAAACTCAGCTAAAGGCCCACTCGCGATTTCATCCAAAATCGAGCCCAAACGTTTTGACGATTTATCTTTTATTTTTCAGGAAGGGATAAATGTTACGTTCGGGAGATAAAATCATGATTGGAGGAAAATGTTAAGTTTCTGAAGATAATCATTAAGATCGAGGAAAAAAGGAATATTTCCGCGAATCGATAAATTCGTCCAAGGGCAGAAGGGGAAACAGCAAACTGCCTCTAGAGGAGTATATAAGGACTTCGTGGGTGATGATGCAAGGGACACACAAAAATCTCCGCTCAGAGAAAACATAGCATAGCACTTAGAGCATTTAGGCAACTTTCCGTTTTTGTTATTCGAGCTGCGACTCAAGTAGGGTTTTGTAGTCTTAGGTTGTTAGAACAAGGGATCTCACCGACAACACTCATAGCCGAGGCTCCTATCATGTTAAAACGATTATACGCAAATTCGGAATAAGAAATCTATTTGCTCTCTTTTCAATTCTTACTTTATCTTTGATCTTAACTTCGTACTCTAACTGATTGGCGTGTGGTTTAGCAGATATCCGAGACCTTTGAGAAACTAGGGTTTACCCTACGTTCCTAATTCAACGGAATCGACAATGCGAATTTTGGTTCCCATAGTTTTGCGTTAGAAGGAGGGGGGGGGGTGGATCAATCAAACTCTCAGCCACCAACGCTCAATCAAACCATGTCAGATCTCAACAACCAACAGCCTCGTGACGACAACTTCGTCGACGAAAACGTTGAAAACACTCCGGCGATGAAAGTCACTGCGGTCAACGCCGACGCAAACACTGCAGCGTTCGAGGAGGTCAAGAAGATTTTCTGGAATTTTGTGAAGAAGTCGGAAGAACAGGATATGGTCATGAACTCCCTCGCTAAACAGGTTGAAACCCTTACAGAGAGGAACATGGCCATTTTCTCTACGCGGAACAACCCAAATCTGCGGGAGAAGACTCGACTTCGCGACGCCTTTGGACTGTTCCAATGACACCCTGAAAGGAGCAATCTCTTTCGACGAAGAAGACGCTGGAGGAATCGATCAGCCACACTGCGATTCACTCGTAATTGGTCTCGTAATAAGAGAGCTCGAGGTCGCTTGGTTTCTCATCGACAAGCATGGTCAACGTCATCTTTCACGACACTCTCAAAAGGATAAATATCGAGTTAGGCGAAGTTGTACCATCACCTAAGCCGTTAACCGTTTTCTCTGGCATGACATCAATGACTCTCGGATCGATCTAATTACCTGTTGCAGCAAAAGAAGTGACCAAGATCGTCGGTTTCGCAGTCGTCGACCACCTCACCATCTACAATGTCATCATGGAACGCCTTGGCTAAACGCCATGAAGGCAGTCCCTTCGGTTTATTACATAAGTATTATGTACCCAACTCATAACGGGATTACCGTGATTTGGGGCTGCCAGAAGCAGTCGAGACGCTGCTTCCTGGCTGAGAACAAGCTAAGAAAAATCGTGAACACCACGATGGCAAAGACCAAGCGCCTGAAGATAGTCCAGACATCAGCCAAAATTATTTTGGGCAAAGACAACCCGGAACCATCAATTCTAGGAATGGCCAGGGAACAACAAATTCCAGTGCCCAACGCGTCAAGCCCATCGAAGAAGACAAGTCCAGCGGAAGACGTCGATCCAGAAACTGACGCAGTCGACACAAACACAAACGACCGAGTAAAGAAACTCACCCAAACAAGAAGAACTACGAGATGGCTTTATCCACTAAAGAGGTACGTAGGCAGCTCCTCAAAAGGCGAGTTTAGCTACCCCCCTCTCTAAAAAAGGGGGGTGGGTACATATACGAATACTATGTATTCCTACATTCAGAAATAAAAAAAAAATTGCATTTTACTCGAAATTTTCAAAACTTTTTGGGCAATAAAGACTTCTTTATAATTTCGTAAATTGTCTATCATCCCGCCAAGAAACACTATGTTATACATCCATACACGAGCAAAACGATTATCGCACCATCCTAGAAACGGAAAACTCACGAAAAATCATCCTGACTCGAAACGGATCGACTCCACACTATCTTATCTTGGTCGAATTAGCAATTTCGATTCCCGACCGAAGCACGAGACCCTGGTCCCATATACTAAAAGCATTACTTAAAAAAATAAATTTTCAAAAAATAGGGGAGACGTCGTTTGAATTTTTGAGAACACAAGCCCAATCAATTCGCAACTATAAAACACTCAGGAATTGGCCTCGCCAAGCACTTTAGCCATCTTAAAAAAATGCACCCAGGTCCGTCCTAAGGACATATCCTCTCACATCCGACTAGGATAAACAACACGCTATAAAAGAAATCCAAAATTTTGGTCAGCACTTTCCGGAGGCTTAAATATTGTCCCTAAAGAGATGCTCGATCCTACCAGATAAGTCATATAAGGCGACAACCTATCGTGGACTTTAAATCAGAACGGAGTCAGGTTAAAATCAAAACATGCAAAACGAGAGCCGATTATTCATCGCAAAGCCTTAAACCAAAACTAAACCTAGGTCTTGCCCTAAACCCAGCACACTGGTCTCTAACGTCTCAAGGCATGATATCAAAAAGATACGAGGTCTTAGAAGCATGTCTCTTCATCCGTATCTAAACATTCTCGAAACTTTGAAAAAACCTTGAACATCTCGCACGAACAACGAATAGGATGATCCGCAAAAAGGGAGGAGGCCGAGATGACAACTCGAGTTTCCTTTCTACACTAAACAACTTCCAAACATCTTTTTAAACATCCACTTATCATAACAAGCACTGTTCGAATGAAAGATAGTAAAAAATAGGGATTCAAGGCCACACTCGGCCAGTGCTGCTACATACGACCATATTCGGCCAACAGGGAACAAAATAGAAACATACAATAATACATGAGAAAGCGTTCTCGAATCAGTCACGAGCCCGTGATTAGTCATCATAATCAAAGCACCCGGTCATTGATCTACCGAGCAAATAGTCGTTGACATCTATAGGGGCCATCGGCTGGCTTACCTCACCCGTCTCATCGGCAGTCCCCGCCTCAGCCTCCACCGTGTCGGGGGAAACGGGAATCAGACGCACTGTTCCCAGATCCTCTCCTCGATCTGAGGAATCACAAAGTCCCTATCCCTCTCTTTCATGCGCACGGTCTGCCTACCATATTCGGAACCAAACAAATAATCAAGGGCCTGCATGAGGTATAGTCCGCCTGCAGTGCCGCGACACTCGAGATAATCTCCGAAGCCTTATAGCCCTTCGTAAGCTTCTCAAATTCATACAAAAACTTTTCGCGACGGGTGTAATGACTTCGGCTATTTCAGCCTTGAACTGAGCCATGCGTGCCTCCTGGCAGCTCGCGTCAAGTGCTCGGTTCATCATAAGAGGCCCAACAAAGTATCTCAAAGTCAGGAAAAAAGCCCGTCCTCGAAAGAGAATAATAAGACCTTACCTCGTTGACCACTTTCGACGCCTGGGTAAACTCCGGGGTCTCGCTAGAATCACATGCGCCCGTAGGATAATCAAAACCAACATCTTATCGAAATTGCCCCGATCACCACTACTCCCACCTACTTGACTATTTAAGTAGTCACTTAGTATATTGTTGGAGGAGCACCACTTGTTATCCGCTTCATCCTCGATGTGATGTGTTTTTCCTTGCGAGTCTTTGGTCTTTCCTCTCTCATGCGAACCACACACAGAACGAATCCGTCCATGGTCGCCTTCGACCCTTCCTCTACCGGCAGATCTGGCTGGTGCTGAGAACGGTGGAGAGCAACAGCACGACAGACCCTTTTCGTGTTAAATATTGCCCAAAAACATGGGCGACCGCGATGCAACTCTCGGATGACATCCAGACCTTCCGGAATCGGAGGGAAAATATTAGTCTCTAAAACAAAATGTAAACAAAATATATTAGAGATCGAACGTCACCAAAACAAAAAAAAAAGAGAGAGAGAGGGGGGAAACACTTGATCAAAAATACCTTTGAGAACCCATCTAGTCCTAAAGATGGAGAGTTCATTTGCTTTTACAGACGCATCGTCACGCGGAAAAAAAGAAGTGCTTCCTTCATTCATGATAGTTTGACACGAATTCCCTTATGATCGTCATCCCCGACAGAGGCCTCAACTGAATTATGGACAACTTCACGACCGGTTTAAGCAAAGCGTCGAGATGATTGGCAGCCATGGTCATACCTAATTCGTAACTTAGCACAAGAATCTCGACAATATGCTGCAAACCACACAGGTTTATTTGACTAATCGATATCTTGGAACAGTCGAGAAGTCGCACTATGATCTCAGGAATAGGAAACCACAAATGGCACTGCGTCAGGTACACCTCATAACACGTAAAGTAACCTTTGGGCGGAAACTCATCAGCCTCTCCGGCCTCCCGGAAGACGAAAGTCGACTGATTCCTGAACTCGGCAATGGCTCCGAATGGCAGTAAGCCCGTTCGGACAGCTTCTGCTGGGACAACCCTCTACGGTATTTGGCTTGAAACGGAGGCATTGCCCACGTACCAGGTCTGGAAGGTTTCACTTCTCCCTTGGCCGCCCAGTAAGTCATGGCTTCTTCAGAATCGACCGAGTGAGCCAAAAATTCCCCCTTTGGCACAGCATCATTGCGTTGCGAGCTGAAACCATCAGGGACAGAATGGTCAATATGAGACTTTGAGGAAACCTTTCTTCTTGAACACATAACTTTCTTTTTACAAAAGGGAGGAAAGAGAGGAGAAAATCTTTTGATTCTTAAAAAAGTTTGTGGAAATGTGCAAGTGAAGAATTTGAAAACCCACTCCACATACTTATAGAAGAAATGATTCACTATTTCTCCTCTAGGCTTTGGACGTCAAATTCCGCCTAATTCATCCAATATGCCCGAAAAACGCTCATAAGAACATCACAGTTCTGACGAGCTGGGGGGCTAACTGTTGGGGTCAAAATTGGTTACGACGGAATCAATGTAAGAAACCTACCGGGAAATGAGCCCTTTGTGAAAGAAAGAGATAATATCTCTTTCTTTCACAAAAGGGGAACGGGAAAAATCGAGGTCAAATCTCGGCCGACCATGAAGGAACAGTCTGCATTGATGAAGCATTAGGAAGAGTTTTCCTTAAGTCCTCGGGTAAACGTATCCGCGAACAGCAATACCACAAAACGATTAGAAGAATCGATCATCCAACTCTCTAGACAGAGAAGTTGGCCGAGCAAGACGTCCAACTCATCGAACGGGAAAGTCGAACAACCAAAACCGACCAAATCGCCCGTTTAGCGAGTCGTACTGGTCAAACTCGCCCGTTTGGGGAGTTGGACTGGTCAAACTTGCCTTGGCGAGTTGGACAGCACAGACCGACCAACTCGCAGAACGGGGAAGATGGACAGCACATAACAACCAACTCGCGCGTTCGGCGAGTTGGATAGGACGGACCAACCAACATGCCTGTTTGGCGGGTTGGACAGCATGGACCGACCAACTCGCCCGTTCGGCGAGTTGGGTGGATCAAGACGACCAACTCGCCCGTTCGGCAAGTCAGATCAATCAATCCATTTTCACCTCATCCTCGTAACGCTCTCTTTCAAAACTTGATCAAACATATCTTTGTTTTGTCCCGGTCATGATTGACATTGGAAACTTTACCGAAAGAACTCGTTTTCCCGAGAAAATATCGAGTCTATCATATGAGACGGTAACAGTTAACTAAACACCTAGAGTCACACGTCTTATACGAAAGATCTTAACTCTCGGATGACGTCGTCTGAGGAATGCTGTTTCGATAAAATCGTGAAATCGCCTAAGTCAAAACTCGGCTAAAGGCCCACTCGCAATTTTATCTGAAATTGAGCCCAAACTTTGTGACGGTTTATATTTTATTTTGCATGAAGGGATAAATGCTAAGTTCAGAAGATAAATGTCAAGATCGGAGGATAAATGTTAAGTTTCCGAAGATAATCATGGAGATCGAGGAAAAAAGGAATATTTCCCCGAAGCGATAAATTCGATCAAGGGCAGAAGGGGAAAGGGAAAACAGCCTCTAGAGGAGTATATAAGGACTTCGAAGGTGATGATGCAAGGGATACACGAAAATCTCCACTCAGAGCATACATAACATATCACTTAGAGCATTTAGGCAACTTTCCGTTTTTGTTATTTGAGTTGCGACTCAGCTAGGGATTTGCAGTCTTAGGTTGTTAGAACTAGGGATCTCGCCGACACCTCTCATAGCCGAGGCTCCTATCTTGTTGTAAACGCTCATATGCAAATTTGGAATAAGACATATATTTATCCTCTTTTTGATTTTTACTTTATTTTTGATCTTTACTTCGTATTCTGACTGATTGGCTTGTGGTTTAGCAGAGACGTGGGACCTCTGGAAACTAGGGTTTACCCTACATTCCTAATTCAACGGAAATCGACAGTGCGAATTTCGGTTCCCACAGGAGTGGCTCACTGTAGCGGGAGTAGAGAGCAGCCAGAAGAAGTCTCTAAGCGACACATATAAAAAGGAAAAAATCCAGGGAATATAAGCAAAGCAACAGTTATGGTTGATCAAAAAAAGGAATGGACTAACTATATCCTAGTATGCAGTAGACGACGATTATCCATGCGAAGAGTCATCTTAGCCATGTCAAATCATGCTATCCAAACAACGGATTGCGGCTTAAGAACCGCGTCAATTCCTGGCACTGGTTCAATTTAGGCTTTGGATTATATAATATCATGTCAACCCCTGCTATCCAAGCCCAAGGACGAAGAAGTACTGTTGCTCCACCCGACAGAACACAAGCGCACAAAATGCACAGTCCAGTTGCGAAGAGTTATCCCTCCATCTATCATAGAAGCCAAGAAGTTGTAGATACTTCCAGGCCCATCCGATCGTGGTGGTAACACCTATATTTTGAAAACTTATTGCTCCATAAGCCAGATGTACAACTACAACTGGCAAGGTAGGCAGGAGCTCGCCAACCTCCAGCAACCTCAGGGTATGAGAAGGATCTATCCAAGATTTTGGGTTCCAAGAGGGTAAATCCCATGATATACCTTGTTATTTACAAGTTTTAGACCATCATTTGGACCCTATTTAGAGTCTACAATGTGTGTCAAGATTGTGTTTAGAGTCTTTACAGGTCCAGATACGTTTTGGAGCATTATGGAGATCATGGAGTTTGTTAGATTATTCAGAGGAGATATCAAGTAGTTGTTCACATTCAGCTAAGTCCGAGTCGGAGTCAAGCATGACCATCGATCGACGGAGCATACTTGATGTTGATCGACGGCGCACTCGCAGAGTATTGGCCGCGTTCAAGCCCAATTCAAGATGAATTACAAGAATGCCCATAGACGAGTTTTGACCTAGTTTATATGGGTTATGCCATTGTTTAGGCAGGCAACCACAACCCACATTACGTTTTTACAGCATTTAGTTTTCTCGCATTGATTTTAATAGTTTAGGGGAGAAGATCTGAACTCCTTCAGAAATTTGTATTGGAACCATGTTTATTATTCTATACATTATATTATTCATTCATCATGTTTTCTATGATCATGTCTGAGTAATTCACCTTTTAGATTTAGGGTTTCTAATGGTACTGATGAATTATCCTCAAAATAGGATTGCTAGGATGAAGTAATAATAATCTTTGTAATTGTGTTTAGTGCTTGCGTTCTAGAGTAGCTAACTAGAAACCTGAACTTAGGACATGGACAACTACGAGAATAGCATCTGTTCCAAAATTAATTCTATTGAGTTTGGTTGTTAGATACATGCGGGAGCTGGTCTAATTAGCATACCGGACGAACTTCCCGTCTGATTAGCGTCGATCGACACTCGGCCTTAGACGTCGATCGACGGTACACATCTATGTCCGCATACGAGAGTTGGGACAAGGGGGGGTCATGCTAGTTAACTTATTGTCCTCACATATTAATAAATTTGTGAATCATATCCATTATAATTCACTTGCCTTAAACCCTAGATCTATCGTTTTCCATATTTGCATTAACTTAGTATTTTAGAAAATTTCCTTTTTTGGATAATCTTAAAATCCAACCCCTTTATTTATAACTTGCCTTGCTTGACCATAAGAAGTACAAAAAATCTATTGTCTTCCCTGACTCTCTGTGGATTTGATCCCTAAGTACTACAATTAGACATATCTTGGCAAGAGTAGTTCGTAGGGTTAATTTGATAGATTGTCTGCATTTACATAAATGTTAACCCGTACGCTGTCAAATTTGGCGCCGTTTCCGGGGTTAAGGATGTCATTAGATTTGTTTTCTATGTTTAGTCTAGGCTTCTTTATTACTGCAAGTTACTAATAATTTTTTTTCTTGTCTTCGGGTGCATGCCCAGCGGTACCAGAAGCAATAAGAACCAGAAATTACTCTTCTTAAATCCAGTTGTAATTAAACGCTCCATCCACAAAAATATACGACAAGCATCGATCGACAGTAGCACTCAACCTCCGATCGACGCTTCTTCATGCCCAACATCGATCGACAACATCAACACGGCATCGATCGGTGGTATTTCACGAGTTCAGATTGTTGCAGCTTTAGTTGTGGTCCGAGATGAGTGAGGGACCTGTATGAGCTTGAAGGCCATCTGCGTAATGAAACATGTCAGAGAATTGATGATCAGGGGGCTGTAATCCCTGAACAGAAGTAGAAGCAAACGATGCAGTAGCTCGACCTGAAGCTAATACCCAGGCTGCTTAATAGACACTGGCAGACTACAATCGTCCAGACAAATTCTATGCTAAAAGATCCGCTATTCGTCCTTCAGCTTTCCATAGGAACAACTTTGAGATCAACCCGTCATTCTTCGCACTTGTTGCGTAGACACCCTACCATGGATCACTACATGAGAACGCGATGGATCATCTGGAGTGGTTTGAGGATCTTGTATATGCTATTAAAGCCAATGAAGTCCCTAAAGACTATCTGTTTTGTAAGCTCTTCAAGTACTCACTTGCTGAAGAGGCTTCACATTGGCTTAAGTAGCTGACACTAGGATCTCTGACATCCTGGACGTACATCAAGAATACGTTCCTACACAATTTCTTTGATGATGCGCGAGCACAGAACTTGAGAAGCAGAATCGCTACATTCACACATGAACCTGGAAAAGCATTCAGAAGCCCTTGGTTCAAATTTAAGTCCTACCAGAGAGACTTCCCACACCACAGTTTCAACGAGGTGCAGCTACGTAGCACCTTTGATACAACCCAAAATCTGGGTCTACCAGATTGATTCATGAGGTTTTAACCGGATAGACCCAGGATGTGGTCTAATGATTGATATGGCCAATATCCAACTTGATAACCTAAAACAAATGAAAGATGAATGAGATGCGAATGATAATGATAAAAAAAAGATATTAAGAAGGTGATAAAATGAGATGGATGGTCGGATGGTAGAGGGAATGGAGCTAGGGTTGCTGGTTGTGTAACACTCTCAAGTTTTTCCAATGGATGGGATGGATCGATAGGTATGATTGACTCTCTCAATTAATGGACGAACAGACTGAATTGAATCTCACAAGGCTCTCTGGACGTGGCTTCAATAGCACCAAGTTAATCCCACACCTAGAACTAAAGAAATAACAACAAAGAATACACAACTTAGTTAAAAATAGAAAACAATTTCTTATTACTTTTAATGATCAAGGGTGATTTACAAAGAAACAAAAACTAGAACTTTATCGGCTCGACAAAGGACTCTCTAAAATTCTGAAAATGACATAAGGAAAAAAAAATCAAAATAAAATTTTTTGGAGTCAAAGGCTTTGATGGCTCCATGACAACTAGTTGTTAGGCTGATTTGTTGCCTTTGGAGAAGACTGATCTTGTATGTTGATATATTGGAGAAATATACACGAAATAATAGCCTCTGTCTAATTAATAAAATATCCTTGGTCTTAATCTCTTCTGTCCAAGAGGAAAGAGCTGTTGGTCTTCAATGAGTTGTACGGAAAACTCATTTACTTCTCCTTGTGTGAACATGGACGAAAAATGAAGGTTAATGGCAATGAAGATTCCCCTGATCCTATGAATTCTTGTCCATCTGAAGTATTTTGGGTTGTATTATGAAGGCCTTAGGTCGTGTGGAAGGTGTATAGGTTGCCTTATCTCGATTTGGCAAGGGTTGGACCAATTAGTTTCCCAATCTTTGAATAAGTGGCTCCTTATAACCGGTTTTTGGAAACTGGTTATATCTTTAATTAGACTCGGCCTTTTCTCATGATTCTTGCTTGTTGGATCCATTATAGATCCCTCTAGAACTCCATAATTGATTTTGGCTTGGGACGCTCCTTTTTTTGGGTAAGATTCTCTTTTAAGGGATGATACTTGCAGATGGATGGGCTTGAGAACCTCCTATTTGTAAAATCCATATCTAGTTGGTCCGTAAAGATTTTCTTTTAATTTCAAGCCTCAGTGCTTCCTTGATGAGTGCATGATCCTTGAAAATTGTTTTCACATCAAAATACCTTCTGGTTCTTAAGATATTCTCCTTTTACTGAACCTTTTTGCTGGAACCTCTAAACTGGTCGGTATGGACAGTTTGGTGAGTCTCTTCTCAAGCTGCTGGTTTGATAGCGAAATCATTCCCTCCCTCTTGAAAAGTTTCAACCTAGAAACTATATAACCTACACCAACAGAGAGAAAGTTAGCTTTCATCCTTTCTTGGGACTTTAGAGTGTTACCTTGGTAGGATATCGGTTTAGTGATACATGGTGCATCTAGTGGTTCCTATTTAGACAGATAGGATATGATCACTCTTCTGGTCCGTCCTAATGTGATATTTTTCCTTTGGTACATGTCTTCTGGCAGCTTTGGCACCTGTAATAAACTCAACATGTTTGGCAAGAGACAAGTGTGTTATCGCAGTCATGGAATAGTCAGCATATAAATCAGTTTAATGCAATCCAATTTCTCTTGTTAGAAAATTTCAGAATTTTCCTGTAAATGTGGTCTAAGAAAAGAAGTATGCCTACATATTTATCTAAACACTCTAGTTTTTCTTGAAACTCATCATGGCGTAATAAATAGTATGCTCAATATCCAACTCAGTTATTATCGAACAAGGGATTCACTTATCTGATTTGGATGCTTGAGTGGTGCATCCAGTGGCACGTATGGTCTGTTTGATTACTGGTCAGGAAGTTCTTCCTGAACTAAGACACTGATGGCCGTACTACCATCTTCTCCAGATAGGTGTATAAGCAAAAAATTCTCCTTTGGTGGTGCCTTGTCATCTCTCTCTTAAGACCACCTTCTTATGCTTCATTGGTTCTTTGATAAATAATGTACCTGGTTCATACCTTTTGGGACTATACAAGCATATCATGGTGGCTCTGGAAGTATAAAAAACTGAGCACACTAAAGGGTTGGTTTAAGTTCTTCTTGTGGGTTTTGTTCATGGATGATTCCTTCTTGTTTTAACCTTGAACCCACGTTCTCCGGTCCTTACTGAGACCTTCATAATCTTCTTTTGGGCAAGACAAGTGAATTATACAAGAAGTAGGAAATTTACATACCAAATGAGATATAACTTCACTAGTTGAATCCAAATTAACTTCTAGTGAATGAGAAGTCCCTACTAGGCTACTTGGACACGTTACACCAAAGTGGCCTTTCTCATGACATCTATAGCAAATGGATTCTACTGGTTTTGAAGGCGTAGAAGACTTACTTGCTTTCTTTTTCTCATTTACCTTATGTGAGGGCTTCGTACTTTTCTCTTGAGCTTTGGCTTGTAGAGTTGGATCTACTTGCACGCCCTTCACCTTCTCTGGTGTTTGATGTTCTATTTTCTACTTGATGGTGGATTGAGACTGCGGGTTTGGCTTAGGGTCCTGATCATTCTTAGGGTCATGATCTTTCTTGGGATTGAGACTGCCGATGAGACTGGTGAGGTAAACCAGCCGATATCTCCTCTGGATGTCAACGATTATTCGCTTGGTAGATCGATGACCGGGTGCTTTGATTTTAATGAGGAATCGCGAGGTCGCGATAGGTTTGAGAGCGCTTTCTCCTGCATTATTGTATGTTTCTATTTCGTTCGTTGTTGGCCGATTATGGTCGTATGTAGAGGGGCTGGCCGAGTGTGGCCTTGAATCCCTATCTTCTATTAGCTTTCATTTGACCAGTTATGATAAGTGGGTGTTTAAAAAGTTGTTTGGAATTTGTTTAGTCTAGAAAGGGAACTCGAGTTGTCATCTCGACCTCCACCCTTTTTGCGGATCATCCTATTTGTTGTTCGTGCGAGATGTTCGAGGAGTTTTCAAAGTTTCCAGAATGTTTAGATACGGATGAAGAGACATGCTTTTAGGATCTCGTCTCTTTTTGATATCGTGCCTTGAGATGTTAGAGACCAGTGTGCTGGGTTTGGGGCATGACCAAAGTTTACTTTTGGTTTAAGGCTTTGCGATGACTAATTAGCTCTCATTTTGCATGTTTCGATTTTAACCTAACTCCGTTCTGATTTAAAGTCCGCCATAGGATCTCGGCTTATATGACTTGTCTGGTCGAAGTCGAGCATCTCTTTACAGACAATTTTTAAGCCTCCCGAAAGTGATGACCAAAATTTCGGATTTCTTTTATAGCGCTCTGTTTATCCTAGTCGGATGTGAGAGGATCCGTCCTTAGGAAGGACATGGGCGCATTTTTTTAAGACGGCTAAAGTGCTCGGCGGGCCAATTGCCGAGTGTTTTATACTTGCGAATGGACCGAGGGTGTGTTTTCGAAAAATTTAGACGAAGTCTCGCCTATTTTTTCTAAAAATTATTTTGCGTAAGTAATGCTTTTTGTATATGGACCAGGGTCTCGTGCTTCGGTCGAGAATCAAAATTGATGATTCGACCGAGATAAGATAGTGTGGAGATGATCCGTTTGGAGGCAGAGCAATTTTTCGCGAGTTTTCCATTTTTGGGATGGTGCGATAATCGTTTTGCTTGTGTATGGACGTATAACATAGTGTTTCTTTGCAGGATGATAGACCATTTACAAAAATTATAAAGAAGTCTTTATTGCCGAAAAAGTTTTGAAAATTACGGGTACAATGCAAATATTTTACTTTTGAATGTGGGAATATACGAGTATTCGTATATGTACCACTCCCCCCCCCCCTTTTTAGAGGGAGGGGATAGCTGAACTCGTCTTTTGACGAGCTGACTACGTACCTATTTCGAGGATCAAGCCATCTCGTAGTTCGGCTTGTTCTGGCTAGTTTGTTTACTCGGTCGTTGTGTTTGTGTCAACTGCGTTAGTTGCTGGATCGACGTCTTCCGTTGGCCTTGTCTTCTTCGATGGGATTGACGTGTCGGACACTAGAACAGGTTGTTCGCTGGCCGTTGCTAGAATCCAAGGTTCTGGGTCGTCTTTTCCCAAAGTACTTTCGGCTGATGCTTGGGCTATCTTCGGCCGCTTGCTCTTTGCCATCGCGGTGTTCGTGATTTGTCTTAGCTTGTGCTCGGCCAGGAAGCAGCGTCTACTGCTTCTGGCAGCCCCAAATCACGGTGATCCCGTTATGAGTTGGGAACTTAATGCCTAAGTGATAAATCGATGGAACTGTCTTCATGGCGTTTAGCCAAGGCGTGCCCGTTATGACATTGTAGATGGTCGGGTGGTTGACGACCGCGAAATCGACGATCTTGGTGACTTCTTTTGCCACAACGGGTAATTTTATCGATCTCAGGGTCAATGATGTCGTGCCAGAGTAATCGGTTAACGGCGTAGGTGATGGTACAACTTCGCCTAACTCGATGTTCATCCTTTTGAGAGTGTCGCGAAAGATGATGTTTACCGTGCTTCCGGTGTCGATGGAACCCTAGCGAACTCGAGATCTCTTATTACGAGATCGATTACTAGTGCAACAAAGTGTGGCTGATCTATTCCTTCGGCCTCTTCTTTGTCGAAAGTGATTGCTCCTTTTGGAGTGTCATTAATCGTGGGCTAGATTTGCAAATTCATGCTTGTCTCGGCCATGCGCTGATAAGCTTTAATGGCCGAGATGGATCGCTGCAGAATTGTTATCCGCCAATGATCATGTTTACCCTACGACGGTTATTGCGTTGCCGTTCTCATCCTGCTTTCTTCCGCGTTTTTGTCCCGATTGGTCCCCTTGGGAGGGTTTCTCCGTTTAAGGGGTTCTGTCGTTATTTGGGGGGCGATCTGAATCACGGATGAGATATTTCACGTTGGAGACTTCGGAGAGTTCTCGCGCCAAAAACTTTGCAATTAATGGTTGAGTGTTCGCGCGTTTGGCGAAAGTCGCAAAAGGCGTTTTCGTCATAATACAGATTTTAGGTCCACGTGTTACACGTTGTCTATCCTTGCTCCGATGCGGAGTTAATGGCATAGCTATGCGCTCCCTTCGTTTCATTGTCTCCGCGATGGGCGCTTTTGTTGTTGCGAGGGTTTTTCTTTTTTTTAATTTCTGATCCGACCCCAGATTCTTCGACGCATTCTTTGGTGTTTTCCATTTCTAGGACAAGACCTTCTCTTCTTCGATGATGATGTAATCTGTGGCTTTGTGAAGCGTAACCTGGATTGTACACGGTTTTTCCAAAGTTATCCACTTTCTGAACTTCGACTTAAACCAGGGCATTTTTCGAAGTGCGTCAATCGTGACTTTGTGCTTATCCCGCTGACTCTAGCCATGACGGTTTTGAACAGTTTTATGAAGTCGCGGAGAGTTTCGTCCTCTCCCTGGGACAAGCTCCAGAGGTCCATGTCGTAGGTTTCTCTATCTATGAACATCGAGTATTGTTTTAGGAATTCTGAGGCGAGCTGGCGGAAGCTTCCGATGGAGTTTCTCCTGAGGCGGGGGAACCATTCTAGCGCTGCTCCGCGGAGGCTTTCTACGAAGAGGAGGCATTTATATTCCGAACTTAACATTTATCCCTTCCTGCAAAATAAAAGATAAACCGTCACAAAGTTTGGGCTCCATTTTGGATAAAATCGCGAGTGGGCCTTTAGCCGAGCATTAGACTTCATCGGGCCGTTTTTTGACTTATGCGTTTTTACAATTTTATCAAAAGAACAATACTAAGACGACATAGTCCGAAAGTTAGGATCTTTCGTATTATGATCTATGTAATAGACTAGTGTGCAACTTAAACTTATGTATTGAATCTTGATTAGCATCAATAAAGGTGTATTTCATTTTATTCATATTGGGTCGAGTAATTCTAAGGAGAAATATATATATATAAGACCTTATGATCTAATAACTTCACAATGATAAAAAGACTTAGTTAAGAAAGGAAGTCGCATGAGCACTTAGTAAATGTTTCTATGGGTTTACAAAAGGAAAGTTAAGACCTATGAGACTTGATATTGGAACGAAATTTTAGACTTAGGATTTGGGTCTTACATACTCCACGACTGGGCCGGTTGATTGACAATAAGGATGATCCGTCAATCGGTGGTCATGCTTGACATCGACTCGTACTTAGCTGAACGTGAACATCTACTAGACATCTTATGTGAATACTCTAACAAGCACCATTATCTCCACAATGCTCCAAAACGTACCTTGACATGTAAAGACTAAAACATAGTCCAGACACACATACTAGACTCCAAATAGGGTCCAAATGATAGTCATAAACTTGTACATAACAAGGTATATTAGCAGTTCAAACTAGTGCCGATCGACACCACAAGATGAACATAGACCGATGGAGTCCAGCGAGTACCGACCGACAAGTCCTGTCCAGCATCGATCGACACCATCAACAGAGTCAGTTGCATTGGGCAAGACAGTGAGAATCATGACTCACGAGGAGTTTGCAGCTCGACACCCTCATCCACCCAAACCTTACCGTGTGACCACGGCAAAAATTGATCGGCACCATGAGCCAATCATCGATCGACAGAAAGAGTCAAGCGATGGTTGACACCAGCCAACCGGCATCGTCCGACGACTGCCTCTCCCCAACCAAGTGCAGCTACCAAGGTCGATGTAGCAAGACTGAATACACTCAGAATCCATCTCAACCTTCAGAGAAGCCAGCAGACAACATTAGTATACAATCTGAAGATGCACCAGAGCCTATTCAGATTGACCAGGATACTGAGGGAAGAATCTTGATGAAAAGGAAGGAAAAGGTTCCCAACCATCTTAAGAGAGGAACTGATGAGAAGGAGATGGATAGCTTCATAAAAAGAGTTCTCAGGATCCCAATGGACAAGCCATTCGAGGAAGCTTACTTTACCCACAGATTGTGGATGTTCTTAGGAGACCAAGGAGACCGAGAAAGACATTGAGAGAATATTCCATCAGGTAGAGAAGATGAATTAGAGGATTACACTAAAGAAGAAGAATAATCCTGGAAAATCAGCAGTACCTTGCTTGGTAAAAGGCATTGAGCTCCCATGTGCACTATGCGACACAGGTTCTTCAGTCAGCATTCTACCTAAGGTGATGGCAGACCAGATGGGTCTGAAGATAGAGCCTTCAGAGGATTCATTCACTTTGTTGGATTGTTCTAGAAGGAACTCAGGAGGAATCATCAGGGACCTTGAGGTTTGGATTGGTAATGCCCTAGTTCAAGTAGACTTTCATGTTCTGGATATCAAGGTGAACTAGATTTCTTCTCTGCTACTTGGGAGAGCTTTCTTGGCCACTGAATGAGCATTATATGCAGACTAACCAGTTGTGTTTGACACTCATCCACCCGAACGCCTACTGATACAAGGGAGGAAGCAAAATTTGTGAAATGGGCGATGAGATGGAGATGGTCGAGAAACAGGTAGAGATGAAAATGGTTGATGGATGAACTATTATCCTTTCACGTCCACGCTATCCTGGAACAAAGGAAGAACAGTGAGTTTATAAATGATTAAAATAACAACAGAAACTTAAAGATATGAATTATGGAATGGTTTGATGGATAGAAGGTTGATGATGGATGATGGTTGATGGATGAAGTTTCTGGATAGTTGATGATACCCAACCTCTAACATCGGTCGACGGTTCTGCCACAGATCATAACGATGAAGACAGTCAAGAAGACATAGTCTACATTGGACGGAAATACCGTGAGATGGCACCAGAGAACAATACCCTATAAGACGATGTTTCCTATTTTGAGGAAGAAGCAGTTGAGTACCATGCTTGTGCACTAGAAGAGGCTGAAAATTTCAGAGGATCCTATATAACCTGGAATGCAGCATCAATCGTCGGCGACTCAATACCATCGATTGACGACAATCCGGTAGGATATGATTATGTCCATGAATCTGTAAAGACTCTAAAACAAAACCATATACATATCATGAGAGAAATCAGGTAAAACACATGAAATATCAACTCCCCCTGACTTATCCTTTGCTTGCCCTCAAGAAAAACATAGAATGAATCAATGAAAGGTTTGAAAACACAAAGACTTATCAGTTCCATAAAACACTTTTTCACCTAAGTTTATGTTGCAACCACATCTAGAGCATTTCCATGTACTTTGAGCTAATCAATCTTCCCTACCATAACCTACCATAAGCAATCTGACATATCCTCTACTATCCTCATTTAAATATATAAAATAGGAGGTATACTTTATCCTGTGGGTATCGATCAGAGGACACATGGATTCTTAGCCAAGCAAGTGTGTGAACCACATGTAACTTTCAAATCCTTTTTCTCTCTCTTCTTTCTTCTCTGGATATTATTAGATCTTAAACTCAATGGACAATGATGCTGATACAGTCCATCTTGCCATCTTATTTTTGTTTTTTTTGACAAATTTGTAGGTGAATAGTGGGGTCATCGGTAATGTAACTACCCTTCGCTTCCAACAATGTGTAATCATTCCTTTGAATTAGTTAGTGGAGTCATCGGTAATGTACATACCCCTCTGCATCTCAGGAAATCATATCAATCTTTTTTTTTAATAGATACTAAAGAAAGGTGAGAGGAGGATCAGAAAGTAAAGTACTTTTACCTTTCAGATTTGCAAGAGGATTTCGATACTATGTATACCAAGCCCCAAAACCAGCAAATATAGTTACTTAGGTTGGAGGTTAGCTTTTGTTCCTTTAGAAGTTCCTGGCAACTGTGGGTGTTACAGGATAATCAATCTACTTAGATTTTCCATTCAATCTCAAAATGGTGTTAGAATATGGTGCAACAAATTGTTCCAGAAAAAGATTGTAGTCTATACATAGCTTCTAATTTTGACTCAATAAAACAGTTTTTAAGAATTTTTTGTAAGAAATAAATTAAATTGGGGGTTTAAATAAATTGGAATGGGGAATAAGTTTGTTGTTAGGAGTAAAGAACTCGTAGCTCTCAGTCATAGTCGCCATCGATCGACGGTACCTAAGGACTATCGATCAATGCTTGACGGACAGCAGGAACCCGTCAGCAAGTAACTGTAAAAAAAGTGTCTAAACTCTCCATAGTCTGATCATCTCTATTTGTGTTAGCACTTTTAGACACTCAATAAATCATGTTAAAGTAGCAAACAGTGATAATATACATAAGTTCTAAAATCCAACAAAGTAAACAAAATAAAATAAGTCATGCATAAGTCTAAAAATGAGATAAAAGGGAGGGGAGCAAAATGTAAGGCTACTCGTCGTCAATAGTATCCATGTCTAGCTGGCGTGGTGGTGCTGGAGCTTCTGGTGGCGGCCTCACTCTGGTACGCGGACGGCTGAAGCACTGGCACCTGGTCATCGCCTCTAACCTACCCCATATGGCCTGAAGTATACCCACCACGACTCTGTGGAAGTCTCCGTTATCGTGGATGGGGATCTCTGCGATCCATGGGAATGCTGGAAGCCTGGGGTGGTGCTGCTTCTGCCTCGTCCTCTGCTGGTGCGTGCACTGCTCTGAGTCCTTCTCTGCAGCGTATACGGACAGGTGAATCGCGCAAGAGGCGCTCGTCCGGTCGGAAAGCAAGGCGTGAATTGGTGTTGGCGAAGTCTGTTACATCGCGCTCTGGAAGCTCTATCATGTGAGGACCCACTTCATCAACAAAGGACAAGAAGCGTCCTTCCTTCAACCAACCTGCTCTCGTCAAGTGAGCCTCATCCATGTACTATATCTCCGACTCCACAGAGGCTCACTGAAGGCTGATCCCAAGATGTATAAAGAGGGGGGTCAGAAGGCTCCCCACCATCTCCTTCTTCTTGTTGGATCCCTTGAAAGGTTTCCCCAGAGACACCAAGTTCTCAGCGAAAATGCCCCCAGGTTCACCTGCTGGTCGCTCACAGGTGGTGAAATCCTCATTGAGCTCAACCAAGCCTCTGACTGAATCGTACATCAATATAAGCTCATGAACCCTCAGATTGTTGGGCTCCATCTTGCACAACAGGGGGTTGGCAAGGATCTTCCGGAAGTTGCGCAGGGACGGATAGCGGACGTCGGTCTGAGTGGCTGAGCAAAAGTCGAAGTGTCCTGTGGCTATGAGTCCCCAGTAAGCGCTCTGACAGGGAGGAAGAGACGGTGCAGCCGAGGTTCTCGGGGTGTTAAACCCATAGATAAGGCAGAGGTTAGGAATGGTGATGTTGTATCTTATGCCTCTGATCATGAATGTCAAATAGGCCTTGGTCTCCCTCTTCACCCTGGATTTATAAAAAATCACTCGAGCTAGTGGCCATAAATTGTCGGACCAGGTCAGGATAAAGTGCATACGACCTAGTAGACATGGTTCCCATCCCCAGCTCTCTCATCATGTCTATGATATTAGACTGGAGCCCCAGATTTTTCAGGACGTCTCTGTCGACGAACCTGATGGGCTCAATGGAAACACCTTGCTAGGCGATTGTAATAGAGGCTTTCATAGTCGTCCCAGTCCTGAGACACAGCTCTGTGGGTGCATCCCCTCGAAGCTACAGCTGCCTTAGGATCATGGTAATGCTCAAACGTGTCAACTCCTTCTTGACCTTGGCCAAGGTTAATGGCATGGAGGTCCTGAAGGAGCAGAACTGGAGACACCAACGTCGAAACGTGCTTTGTTTTTTTCTCTCGCTCATCTCCAATCGAAAAATTAAACAAGAATTGGAAAATATGCTCAAATCGTTACGACCGTCGATCGACGGTCCCTCACGGGTGTCAATCGATGGTCTGTCGTGATTGTCATGAGATCTTTATCACTCAAAATCAAGCCAGAAATCATCCAAACTATAGTTACAATCAGTTGATAACTCCTAATCTAGTAATCCATCACCCTAAACCGTTCTAAATTCCGATCTAAACCCTAAAATATTTGATTTTTCTCAAGCCCTAGAAACTCCCTAAACTAAGAGATTTAGAGAGCATACCTTGAAGATCGTGTATTAAGTGAACTAAACAGATAGAAAAGGTAAAACTGAGAGGGTTAGGCTCAAGAATGAGCAAAATCGGCCAAAAATTGAGAGAGAAATTGGGTCTTAAGAATCGCAAAATATTGGCGGTTATGGAAAGTATTTTTGAAAAAGGGGTTGTGTCGAGCAAATACAGACTCGATGCTCTCCCGTCGATCGATGGGTCCTATTGGGACTTCGATCAATGGTCATTCGTTCTGTTTCAGTTTTAAGAGTTCTCGTGCAAAATTATATATTTATATTTATATGTATTTTTATTATAACTAAATTTCCTAAAAAGCTTTTAAAATTTAAATTTAAATATTTGACGAGTGGGTTGCCTCCCACACAGCGGTTGTTTAAGGTCGTAAGGTTGACATAAAAGTGGATTTATCAATCAAGATTTGGCATCTCTAGACACGTGGTCTGAAAATGCAGAATTTCAGCTCTAGCCTAGTAATGCTTTACTCTTTGCCCATTCACTGTGAAGTCTTCTCCTTTCAGGCTAATCAGAACAATTACTCCATAAGGTGTAACTTCTCTTTCGGTGAACGGTCCTTACCAACGAAAACACAATTTCCCGCGAAATAGAGTCAACCGAGAGTTGTACAGAAGTACTTGGTCGTTAGGTACAAAATGCCTAGAAATGATTTTCTTGTCGTGATAGGCTTTAGTTCTCTCTTTGTAAAATTTTGTGTTCTCGTACGCGTGATACCTGATCTCGTCCATTTCATTCAATTGGATTAATCTTCTTTCTGCAGCGGGTTTAGCATCAAAATTTGTTGTTTTGATGGCCCATTCTACTTCGTGCACTAGCTCAACTGCGGAGATGGCATGCTTTTACATAGATTAAATGGAATGGGGTGGTTCGTAATGGGGTTCTAAACGCGGTTCGGTAAGCCCAAAGTGCATCATCCAATTATAAAGACCAATATTTGCGGGTTGATCCCACCGTTTTTTCTAAGATTTCTTTGATTTGACGGTTAAATAATTCTACTTGTCCGCTAGTCTGAGGATGATAGGGTGTTCGATTCGATGGTAAACTCCATGTTTCTTGAGTAGTTTTTCGAACACTCTGTTAATAAAGTGGGTACATCTATCGCTTATTACGATTCATGGAACTCCAAATTGGGGAACGATTATACTTTTGAAAAGTTTGACAGCAACAGCAGCGTCATTTTTCGGAGTGGCTATCGCTTCAACCTATTTGGATTTGTAGTCTACAACGACTAATATGTACCCCTTCCTGTCCAAAGAAGGAAAAGGGCTCATAAAGTCGATGCCCCAGCATTCAAACACTACAAATTCAAGTCTGAAATTTTGTTACTTTTCGTGTATCTTGCTGATGTTTCCTCTCCTTTGACAGGGATCTCACTTTACTACGTAGGCTTGAGCATCTCGAAACATGGTTGGCCACCAAAAGCCTGCTTGTAGAGTTTTTGACACTGTCTTAGTAGGGTTAATCCGAGTGATATCTCCGGATCTCTCTCATAAGTTTTCTTTTTGTGGTATATCTTAAAGAGTTCTGGTTCTACGCCAGCTGCAAGATAGTTCACAATATCTGCGTACCAGGGTTTATCAGAGTGTTCAAAGCACACACCCCGACTTAAACTTCTTCCTCCGAGAGAATCACTGTTTGAAATCGAAGGATTGCATCCGACATTTATATTGAGTGGAATATCTTGTCCTGCTCTTCGCAGATGTCATCAATCGATGGTTCTTCGCAGGCATCGATCGATTCTTCCTCATCCGATGGACACACATGACCAGTTAAATTCGATTCTGCTTGGTAGACGTTTCTATAGGTAGGAAATTGTCGATAGGGACGTCGTCTTTGACTCGTATTCGAGATAGATATTCTGCGACTCCGTTTTCAACTCCTTTCATATCCTTGACTTCTATGTCGAATTCATGTAAGAGGAGAATCCATCTAATAAGCCTAGGTTTCGAATCCTTTTTGTTCATTAAATACTTCACAGCGACGTGGTTTGTATGAACTATCAAATTTGAACCGAGTAAATAAGAGCAAAATTTTTGAAAGGGAACACTACAGCTAGAATTCTTTTTTTTTGTTGTTCTGTAATTGCATTGTGAATAATCGAGAGTCCTGCTAGCGTAATATATAGCGTGAAACTTTCGGTCCTTTTTTCTGTCAGAGCACAGCGCCTACAGAGAAATCGCTAGCATCGCACATAATTTCAAAAGGTAAACTCCAATCCGGTTCTTGCACAATCGGAGAAAATACGAGGGCTGATTTGATTTCTTTGAAAGCTGTCAGACATTCAGGTGTGAAGTCGAATTTCACTTCTTACATACGAGTGCTGTGAGAGGTCTAGCAATCTTGCTAAAATCTTTTATGAATCGTCTATAAAATTCATCATGTCCTAAGAACCTTCTAACGTCTTTCATGTTTGTGGGTGGTGGCAAACCTGTCATTACTCCGATTCTGGCTCTGTCCACCTCAATACCGTCTGTTGAGATCTTGTGTCCCAAAATGATTCCACTGTTGACCATAAAGTGGCATTTTTCCCAGTTTAGAACTAGGTCATTTTCTTCGCATCTTGCCAACACCATGCACAGGTTATCCATGAATGTTTTGAAATCGAGACTGTAAACTGAGAAATCATCCATGAATACTTCCATGAAGTCTTCGATCATGTCAGTGAATATAGACATCATGCATCTCTGAAAATTTGCAGGAGCGTTACAGAGTCCAAAAGACATTCTTCAGTATGCAAATGTTTGATAAGGAAATGTGAAAGTGGTCTTTTCTTGATCATCAGGATGTATAGGAATTCGGAAATATCCAGAATGGCCATCGAGAAAACAACAGTATTGATGGCATGCGAGCCTGTCTAACATTTGATCAATAAAAGGCATAGGAAAGTGATCTTTTTCGTGGCAGCGTTTAGCTTTCTGTAATCGATACACATTTTGTTTCCGGTTACAGTCCTCATCGGGATCAATTTGTCTTTGTCATTCTTCACCACCGTAATTCCTCCTTTCTTGGGGACAACATGAACTGGACTGACCCAGTTACTATGTGATATAGGGTAAATAACATCTGCCTCCAGAAGTTTCATGATTTCCATTTTGACTACTTCTTTCAGGTTGGGATTTAATCTCTGATGTTCAAAAGATGATTTTGATTCATCCTCCAAGTGTATCCTATGCATGCATAAATTGGGGAAAATTCCTGGAATATCATCTAAAGAATATTCGATAGCCTTTCGATGTTTTCGAAACTTGTTAAGCAGAAGGGCTTGATCTCCGCTATTCAGGTTGCCGTTGATGATGACGGGATAGGATTTTTCATAAAGAAAGGCCCTATTTAAGTCCAACCGGGAGCGATTTAAGCTCTAGGTGCTTTCTTCTTACTCCAGTCTCCGGTCATTGAAGCCTGCCAATCAATGGTAAGCTTTGCATGTCAATTGATGGTGGTCGATAAATCGATTTCTTCAATGTCGACATGCATTACTTCTTTGGCGGCATCCATGAATCTCGCATATTCCTCAGCTTGATCATCCAACACAAAGATGTCGTTTTCCGTAGATGTGATTGCTCTACCCAAGGGATCATTAGAACATATATCCATAAACGACGCTGCAGCTAATTCAGAAAGGTGATCTATATGGTAGGCTTAATAATCAATCAAGGGTTTCTTGACTATCTTTTCCATGTCAAACACCATCGGTTTTTCCCCGAGATTGAGACATATGTGTCCTTATCTGACATCAATGATGTGATTTTTAGAAATTCAGAGAGAGTTTTATGGTAAGAACATGAAGAATATGAGAGAGTTTTATGGTAATCACTATTAAGCTTCCTCATTGCTCTATATTCTGCTTCAGCATTTGAACGTGATACTACCTTCTGCTTCTTGCTCTTCCAAGTTACTAAGTTGCCTACAATGAAGGTACAATAGCCAGTTGTAGACCTCCTGTCCACCCTGTCTCCAGCCCAATCAGCATCACAATACCCAATTATTTATGTGCTTATGTTGCAACCCATCCAAACTCCTTTTCTTGGTGCTTCTCTTAAATACCTTTAAATATTTTCTACCATGTCCCAATGGTGTATCTTGGGAGCTTACATATGTTGGCTGACTTGGTTGGCTGCAAAACACACATCTGGTCTAGTAATGGTGAGGTAAATGAGCTTCCCAACCATTCTCCTATAATGCTTGATGTTTTCATAAAGCTTATCTTCAATCTCCCCCTCACGCAACACCTGGTAACCATCTTCTACTGGAGTCTTGCCTCCTCTTCCTCCTAGATTGTCTGCCTCACTCAACAAATCAAGTGTGTACTTCCTTTTTGATAAAAACAACCCTTTTTTAGATCGGCATATATCAACCCCTAGAAGTACTTTAAATTACCCAAGTCTTTGATATCAAATGATAATTTAAGAAAGGCATTAGTTAAGAGAATACCCTCCTTATCACTTCCAGTGATGATAATATCATCCCCATACACTAGGATCACCACAATCCCTTGTTGACTGGTGAGAGTGAAGATTCTGTGATCTACTTCTGATTTGACAAACACTCTACCATTGAGAGTTGTGCTAGGCTTTTGATACCAGGCCCCTTGGGTATTGGTTTAACCCATAGATGGCTTTCTTTAGTCTGAGAACATTTCCAGGTTTGACAAGATATTCTGTACCAGGATGTGGTGTCATATAGACTTCATCGTCAAGCTTTCCTCCTAGGAAGGCATTCTTCACATCCATTTGCCATAGATCCCACTCCATTTCGACTTCCAAAGCTAGAATGATCCTTATTGTTTGTAGTTTGGAAACTGGTGCAAATGTATCAAGGTAGTCTTCCCCACATGTCTAAGTGAATACCCTTGTTACTTGCTTTGTCTTGCGCCTCTCTACAGTCCTATTAACATTGTACTTAATGGTGAATATCCAAATGCTTGTTACTGCCTTCTTGCCTTTTGGAAGCTCCACTTCTTTCCAAGTGTCATTGATTATCATGGTATTGGTTTCATTTACAACTGAGTCTCTCCACTCCTTGTGTTCCAGAGCTTCTTTATAAGACCTTGGGATGTACTACTGGTACAACTCTCCAATGAACACTATCTGTTCCTGAGGATACTGAGCTAGAGAAGACACAGCTTATATAGGATGGGTGACTGCTTGAGAGTTGAAGTAGACCCTTATGTTGATCCTGTTAGAAGCCGGTTTTCTGATCCTAGTACTTCTTCTTAGTGGTGGCTGTGCTTCTTCATGCGATACTTCCTCATCATCAGAAGACTGATTTTCATTTAACACTGAACACTCTTTTTCTTGTTGCTCAGCTTGATCATGCGTTGGTGTTGAATTCTCATGTTGTGTCTCAGCTTGATTTTGATTTCCTCCCTCATGGTCAGGTAAGGAACCTAATGACATCGATATATGTCTCGACCACAAGAAAATCACTTCTAGTTTCCTCAGGCTCAGGCTCAACCCTTTCTTCAGGCATACTGATCCCAAGACTCTTCATTACTCTTCTAAGGTTGTTTGCTTTATCTGAGGCTGATTGGGATAGATTCTTCAACTCATCCAAACTCTTTTCTTGCCACTGGATTGTAGCACTTATAACCTTTTTTGTTGGAGAATAGACAATGAACATAGCCTTTGAGCTCCTGGCATCTAGCTTGCTCCTATGTTCCCCTGGCAGCAACACAGAGCAGATGCACCCAAATACTCTCAAATGGTCCAAAGATGGCTGATATACCTTGTTATTTACCAGTTTAAGGCTATCATTTGGACCTCATTTGAAGTCTGCTATGTATGTCTAGACTGTATTTTAGAGTCTTTTCAGGTCAAGGTATGTTTTAGAGCATTATGGAGATAATGGATCTTGGTAGAGCATTCAGAGAAGATATCCAGTAGCTGTTCGCAATCAGCTAAGTCATAGTCGAGGTCAAGCCTGACCATCGATCTACAGTGCACACTTGTTGTCGATTGACGGTCTATTCACAAAGCCATTGGCCGACTTCAAGCCCAAGTCAAGATAATTTACAAAAATGCCCCTGGACTAGTTTTGACCTAGTTTATAATGGTCTTGACATTGTTTAGGCAGAGAAACAACAAAAAAAAATACGGAGAGATTTTATAGCATAATATTATTTAGAGCTTTTAGTATTCCTAGTAGTTTTAGGGAGAAGATCTGAACTCCTTCAGAGATTTTTATTGGAACCTGTTATCTATTATATGCATTTTATTATTCTATTTATCATGCTTTCTATGATTATGTCTGAGTAATTCTCTTGTTAGGTTTAGGGTTCATTATGGTATTGATGAATTAGCCAAAAAATAGGATTGCTAGGATAAGGAGATATCCATCTTTGGAATTGTGTTTAATGCTTGTATTCGAGAGTAGCTAACTAGAACCCTAAACCTAGGACATAGACAACTACGAGAGTAGGTTTTGTGGATGAATTGATTTCATTGAGTTAGGTTGTTAGATACATGAGAGAGCTGGTTTAATTAACCTAGCGACCAAAGTTCCTTTTTGATAATCGTCGATCGACACTTGGCCTTAGCCGTCCATCGACGGTCGACTCCTTTGTTCGCATACAAGAGTTGGAACGAGAGGGGGTCGGATTTTGATTAAGGTCCTTGCATATACATAATTCGTTGCACCCTATCCACTATAATTCACTTGCCTGAAACCCTAGATCTACCTTTTCCTTATTGAATCAGTTAACTTATTTAGACAATTTTCTTTTTTGGAATAAACCCCTCATACAAACCTCTTATTTATGGCTTGCCTAGCTTAACTTTTAGAACTCAGAAATCTAATGTATGCCCTATCTCTCTGTGGATTTGATCCCTAAGTACTACAATTTGATCTTTCTTGGCAAGAGTAGTTTATAGGGTTAATTTGATAGATTGCCTGCTTAATTAATAACCTAAACCCGCACGATGTCAAATTTGGCGCTGTTGCCAGAGAGCACAGATCGCTATTAGATTTATTTTCAAGGGTTTAGTCTAGGCTTATTCTTTTATTGAAAGTTACTGATAATATCTTTTTCTTGTCTTTCAGGTGCATGCCCAGCAGTACCAGAAGCCAAAAGAACAAGGAATTACTCTTCACAGTCCCCGTTTCAATCGAACATTCCATCCGCTAGCAGACGTGACTAGCATCGATCGACAGTAGCACTCGACCTCCGATCGAGACTCGCGCATCAACATCGATCAACAGTACCCACTAGGCATTGAATTACGATAACTCCAGAAAGATGGTTGTGGGTCTAATTGTGGTTCGAGATGAGAGAGGAGACTTTTATGAGCTTGAAGGCCATCTGCGTAACACAACGTCAGAGAATTGACGAAGAGGGAGATGTGATCCCTGCACCTGAAGCAGACGCTGCAGTAGCTCAATCTGAAGCTGCCGCCCAAGCTACTCAACGGACAATGGCCGAGTACAATCGTCCAGACCAGTTCTATGCTAATAGATCCGCCATTCATCCTCTAGCTTTTTAGAGGAATGATTTTGAGATCAAACCATCCTTCTTTGCACTTGTTGCGTAGACACCCTACCTTGGAAAGCGACATGAGCACGCTATGGACCATCTGAGGATCTAGTTTCTGCAATCAAGGCCAATGAAGTCTCTCAGGACTATCTATTCTGCAAGCTCTTCAAGTACTCACTTGCTGGAGATGCTTCGCATTGGCTTAAGCAACTACCACCAGGATCTTTGACATCTTGGACAGACAACAAGAAAGAATTCATGCGCATGTCTTTGATGATGCACGAGCAGAAGACTTGAGAAGCATGATTGCAACATTCACACAAGAGCCTAGGGAATCGTTCAGAAGCTCTTGGTTCAGATTCAAGCCCTAATTGAGAGACTACCCACACCATGACTTCAATGAAGTGCAGCAGCTTTGCACTTTCTTCAGAGGTATTGATCTGCATTACAAGATGGCCTTACACACCTCTAGTGAAGGAAAATTCAGCACTATGAGTCTAGAGGAAGCAACAAGGCCTATTGAGAACTTGGCGCCTAGAAATAGCATAAATAACACTGGCTATGAAGAGGAAGAATCAGCTCCATCTTTGAGCAGGGAGCAGATAGATGAAGTGAAGGCAAAGTTGGACAGTGTTCAGAAATTTCTCAAGGAAGGAAGAAGTGAAAAGCCCCTAGAAGAAGAAGACGAGGAAAGGATGTGAACTTTGTGGTGGAAATGGTTATCAGAGACCAGGAAATCCATGATAAAACAGGAACTCCGATGGTGGCAACAGGAGTAACTACAATCAGATCCACAGTAGCAGAAGCCTCAGGAGAGCATGTTGGAAGCTATGGTTGATAGGATACATGGAGAAGTAGCAGCAGATGACTGTGAACTTCAATGGGAAGATAGACTTGCTAGTACACCAAACTCATGTCAAGAATTGGAGAATCAAGTTAGGCCATTTAGAGACATGAGGGCTTGATTAAGGAGAAAGTGGAAGCTAGTCAGAAGCACCACGTCAATGCATTGATACGTGAAGACTTTTGGCAAGAGGTGAAGAGAGAACAGCTGCAAGAAAGAGATTTTCGTGTGGAGAGTGCCATGTCTTTCGATAGTTCGCATTGGTGTCGATCGGTGCTAGAGCCGGACCGTCGATCGACAGCGAGAAGCAAGCATTGATCAACAGCCCCCAACAACATAACTGAGTCGTTTACCAAGTTTGAATGCCAACCTATTTTCAGGCCTTCAAGAATGGAGAACCGGGAACAGAACACCATTACACATTATCCCGTGACAACAGAGAGAAACTCCAGAAGGAAGCAAAAGATTCCAAACATCTTCGCAGAGAAGCAACTGACAAAGCGATGGATGCCTTTGTGATAGGGCCTGATACTTAACACTATTGTGCCATGATATCAGGCCTAATTAGAATCTATTATATATGTTTAGAGTATTTTTATGAGTATTTTCAGGTTCAGGTACGTTCTGCAGAACTTTGGTGATTTTGGAGCTTTTAGAGATACAAAACTGCGCAGATGCGTCAGAGGTTTAGCTATGGATGGAGACCTTCCTAAGGTGCGATTGAGATGATTTGTTGACAGAAGATAGAGATTTGAGTTATCTTTCCGATGCCACATGTTTAAGTTCAATCAGGATCCTACATCCAAAGTTATCTTGTTTTACTGGAGAGTGGTCTATATACCTTGTGCGAGGAAGCTATTGAGAAGATGAATGAGTGTCGCTCAACGGTGATCCTAGAAGAGAGGCCCGAAATATTTTATGGCCGACTTAAGCCTAGAAGCCATCATAAAGTACCAGAATGCCCTTGAGCAATTTAAAACCCTATATAA